>JAATLQ010028020.1:0-128373 GCA_013421005.1 Heliconius erato x Heliconius himera | reverse complement strand
ATACCCGCTACCTCCTTACAACTTAAAATAAAAAGTAATATCGAGGTCTAAATAGCGAATTTAATACAGCAATTTGCATCGGAAAAGCTATACAGCCTTATAAGTCGTTTTTTTCCCAGTGATTTGTTCAGTTTATCTTTAACTTTTTATCTAAATTAGATATGTGCTCGAAGTATTCTGCGTCAGCTAATGTCGCTTTGTCTACAACCCACGGTTTTTACGAGCCCATTTTAGATTAGCGTATAACATTTGAATTGGCAAATCATCTCGAAAGTTCTTTTTTGTGAAAGAAATACTCTGGTCGTTTAGTTTTCTTTTTATTTCTCTTTTTTTTCCTGGACGTTTTTTTACTATCTTAATTTTTATGTATTTGAAGGAATTTCTTCTTAACTTTAAGCAAAATGTTCTTTATTATTTAAATTATTTTTTTGTTTTATACGTACATATATGATTATTAATTAAACTTAAATCCGAGAGTCTTTTTCCCCGAATAGGATTCGAATTCACAATATATTCTCACGCTTGTGTCTCTGCGTTACGGCCTCTTCAGCCTACAGGATATGGCGTAAAGCTGAAAAAAAAGCAACGACAAACAAAACATAAAATAATAGAAAAAGTCTCCTGTTTTATGACACTAAGCTTAGACGTTGAGTTACGCGACTCAACGCCGCACTTTGTTCCACCAGTCCTAACCTATACAATACGCCAAATACGAGCTCTACTAATAAGTAATTAGATATTCACAAAGCAAGCTTTTAATTTAGACATCAATCAAAGCTTTACCGACTACCATTAAACCCATTCAATTGTCATATCATGACAAAGTAAATTAAAATTCACTTTGTTCGTTCGTTCAATGAATGAACGTAATATAATAAATATAAGATGACACGGTCCACGGCTCGTGTGGGGGGGGGGGGGGGGAGCGTGGTGCGGCTGGCGTTGCTGTCATTAAAACAATATTGTTATAGTGCATCTGATTAAACAGCTTAATGACCTCTCTTATGAGTATGTACTTACTTTCAAAAGCTTATAGAGTAGCCAATGGATAAATTAAAACCAGGAAGGGTTTGACCAATTGCACAAAAAATAAATAAAAAAGAAACACAAATTATTTCATATTTGTAGTTTATACAAAATAAATGCATATACCCACAAACTTAAGTTCAGTACTGAGTAAACTTATACTGGATGCGTTAAAGGAAATCTAAAAATACCTGGACTTTCTTAGGAATTAAATACCTATACAATTATCTCTAGTTATAAGCCTAGTTTAAGTAGCAAATGAATATAAAACTGTTGATTAGCTGATAACGAAAAAGTGAAAACAAGGATGGACCAAGTGTCTGTAGTGTTTAGTCAATATATAAATATAAAAATATTATAAGTTATACATTCCGTTGACCTACAATCCTGAAATTGGCGTGACTTTTATTTCTACATACATATCATTTTACGTTTCTATATAAAAACTAAGAATAAATGACATCTATATGTGTTAAAATACTTATAGTTCATAGTAGTAGACCAGTCTGTTAACGACAGATTGTGGGTTCGATTCACACTCGAAGAAAATTGAAATATTTAATATTTTCAGTTCCTTCCTCTGGTAATGAGGCAAAGCATATTGTTGAGTTCAACTAGCAATTCTTCCAGAATTCTGCGGAATGTCGAAAACGAAAGTATTTTAACGTTCCCTCTGCGTACCCTACTAGCGGCGAAAAAAATATTTATTCCTGTTTTAGTAGTAAAGTGAACATCCACATCATTTTAGTGCTCCAAACATGACTACTTTACGTGTAAATGCCATTCCATAAAGCATTAAATCAGCATAAAATAATTTTAATTAGTTGTGTAATTATGATACTTGATTCTAATTGAGAATGATGCTTTATTATTTTCTATTATTCAGTTTTTTAATGAATAAATGATTTTTTTTGAAGTATCCTACTAATATTATAGATGTGAATGTTTGTGAGTATGGATGTTTGTTCAAATTTCACGCAGAATCGATTGAACGAATTTTGATGAAACTTTATTGTAATACAGTTTATACATCAGTATAATACATTGGCTACAATTTTTGTGAACATTTTGGTATAATGTAATTACAGGTTTAAGAAGGCAAAGCCGCTTATCGGCTACTAGTTTGCATCTACGAGTATAATTACTTATTTTATCCATTTTCTTGTTCTATTGGCCAGTAATTCTAATTCAACACGCAATACTTCTAAAACAGAGGAAAAATGGAGAACGGAATGTATTATCATTATAGGTTAGGTTACATTCATCTATTCCTAAATGAGGGATATATATTAAGTATTTTTTATGTTTTTGGTTCACGCTGTATTCTCCGCACAGTAGTATAGGCAGAGGGAACTTACACATACTCCGTTTTCATTAAGATATTTCTCTTCCTCACTTTCCACCGGATTTTAAAGGCCTGTTAAATGGCGGAACTCAACGCCGCGCATTGCCTCGTTACTATCCATACATACACGTGAAATGCAAAAATAAAAAGCAGTATTTTGTATTAAAAGCAGCTATTCATTGTTCTTGTTATACAATAGTATACAGAGTGAATACGCTTTTAATTGTGTCGAAAAATGGGTGCACGTACAGAGCGTGCTTTGTCTGTACTATTGGGTTACCAGGACACGTGGTGTGTATGGAGATTTGGTGAATTACTAACGGATGCTTTGTATCAAAGTTATTTTGTAATCGTATCAGATATTTTTTCTGGGATTTCAGCTTTCAACAGATATATTCGTGTAAAGGTTTTTTTTACTTGGTAATATTTCTGGGATGGGCACAAGACTATTCCCCGGTGGGTATGGACTACCCGGCACCCTTTTATAAATAGGCCCACTCTTGTAATTAGTCTTTTCTGGTTCTATCCTTTCAACATGGTAAACAGAGAAAATGTATTGTTGATAAACTCTGTTTTTAACTTTTTGCACATTTTAAAGACATTAGGTGTTCATCAATACTAGACAAATAAAAATAATTTAATATATAATCTTTCACTTGCAATAGTTTTGAGTTCAATTCGTGAGAATTGAACTCTTAACGTTCACTATTGCGTTTATAATCAAACCCTGTGACTGCGCCACAATGGCATCGTACATACTTTACTAAACATTTGTTGAAACTGGACATCTAGGTAAATTAGGGAGTGTAGTGGAACGCCAAGAGGATTTCTCGAAATTCCTACGGAAGTTAGAAGAGAAGTGGCTTCTTCATTTTAAGTTTGAACCCACAACGGTCGCGTTACAGTCACGATTGTACCCTTGCGCCGCGACAGTCTCAACTTTTAATAAAATTAGTCATGTTTCTAATTCTAAAAGTAAACAAAATATTTTAAAGTAATATTATTATAAAAGTTTACGACATTCGAGACTCGAAGCGTGTCGGTCACGGATGGTGCTCCGACACCCCTCGACTTAACCTTTACATACTTGTATTAGAAAGCTATATTTGGATTTGGATTGATATTAAAAAAGGTCGTTACAAAAAGCTCTTAATATATGGATGAGTAAAAGTAATCTTTCATTTATTATAGGTAAAAAATAATGCGACGGTTGTGGGTTCAATTCCCACTTTGGGGACTGATTATTTCATTTTCTCCCTCTGGTATCAAGGCAAAGCGTGGCTTTAAGTTCCGCCACTCAACAGGCAATGCCACAAGGATTCATCAGCAAGTGGGGAACGGAAGTGGTTTAATGGGAACGAAGTGTCTTCACACTAGGTTCCCAGAAGCTAAAGCTAAAAAATATATAAATACTTTGAGTACTTATTTATGAATATGAGATGTCCTTTTATATAATCAAATTTGAGGTTACTGCGATGGTTGTAGTTTCGATTCCACTCGAAAATATAAATTATTTTAATTTTATCTTTCTAGTAGAAATACTAGTTTCCCATTATCTATCCTGCTAAATGCGGTCCTGTTATAATCAAATTGACATTTTGGTTTTTTATTTGCTATTTATTTATTTTAATAAAATTCAAAATAATATATATGTTTTTAAAAATAAAGTGTTACTGAAGCTACAATATTCTTACCAATAATTCTTCTTCATACGAGTTGTGGAACGTACCTGCAACGACATATTATTTATTATTATTTAAAAAACTACAAGAAACCAACAGACAAACATAGTATCTAAAATTGCCAACACAAGGGAATAGTGAATAGTCTGGCTCATCAAGGGATGGTTGTGGGTTCAATGTTAGGAACTGGATCCATCCCTGAACACGTCGTATTTCAGAAATAGGTAAAAGTGGAAAGCAAAGCATCCTAACACTAGGTTCTCTTTATTTACACTGCTATACCGTAGATCTGTCGAAATATTAATAAAATACAATAATATTTATCAATTAAAGGCTGGTGCGACAGTAAACGTGACTGCTGTAGGTTCAACTCCCATTCGCGGAAATTAAATATTTAAATATTTAATATTTTAATTTTCTCGCTGTGGTAACGAGGTAAAGCGCGGCGTTGAGTTCTTCCACTCAACATCCCATGCCTTAAAAAAATCATAAGAAAGTGGAGAACGGAAGCGTCTTAATGGGAAGCAGAGTGTCTTAACACTAGGTTCCAAGCTTCCCTCTACCTACTGGCCTATGTGCGGGACAAAGCTTGAAACTAAAAGGGGGGGCTAATTCACATTGATTGTTAAAAACATTTTCTTTAACACTATATTAGTACCTAAGGCTAAATTAAGCTAAATTATTTCGTTAACGAATGATTGACAGTCCACGTACAGCCGAAACTAAACGGAGTAGAACGCTGAAATTTATTATGTAGATACCTTGGGGATGGTAAGTAAGTATAAGTGAGTATTTCTCGTAATTTTAACTGAGCTCTATATTTATAGAATTTGCGGGCGGATTTCTTTGAAATTATAAAGAAGTACAAAAGAATGAAAAAGTATAGCAAAACTTGTGTTTTATGCCAATTTTTTTCTATACAATTGAACATTTTATTATTCAACACGTTATTCTCTGTACGTGATAGACCAGTTGAGGCTAATAACATTCGAATTTGAAACGCTGTCTGCACTAGCTATCGATTATTATGCGGGCTTAAAGACTGTCGCATAATAAATCCTAAAGTAGTTTTTATTTTTCTTTAGCTTAACGCACAAAGCATAAGGGGCAAAGGGAACCTGGGAACTTAGTGTTAAGACACTTCAGTCCCCACATTTCAGAATATTAATAATTAATATATATCTAAGAGAACGGTTAAATTGAGTCTAGTCGTGGCGCAGTGACATCAACGTAAACGTGACGGGTTGTGGGTTCGATTCCTACTCGAGGAATTAAATAATGAATACTACTTAAGATATTTTATATATGTTATCATCAAAATTATTTGTAATCTTTCAGTATATTACATCAAATACATACAGGCAAATGAAATTGTCATGTGATCTCGTAATTTTACTATTTTTAGGGTTACATGTCTCTAAATTGTAAGCACGACAGGCTATGGGTTCGAATTCCACTCGAGTAAATTAAATATTTGATATTTTAATTTTCCTCGCTCTGGTAATGAGGCAAGGCGCGACGTCGAATTTCACGTAACGGAGTTTCTTAACACTAGACTCCCGCTGCTAACCCTGTTTTATGTGGGATACAGCGTGAAACTAAAAAAAAACTAATATCTAAGCAACAACGATTCAAGAATACATTTTAAATAATATTTACAAACCCAATGCATATTTAGAATAAAATTTAAATTACTTTTCCCATTCGTATGCAGCTAGCGCTAGCATTAAGTGTATCTTTAGTCTCCAGACTGATGATACAACTCCTTTGAAGAAAATCTACGCGGTTAAGAAATATTTTAAATTTAATATATTGACAGACATAATTTAATATCGCAGCTCTGTTCAAAGGGAGCTCGTGAATTCAATATTTATGAATATTTTAGTATAAAATCTAACATTGCAATATGTGGATTTCCCAGTTTTATTTATACACTAGCGACCCGCTCGCGGCTTCGTCTGTTATAAATACACAATTGTTTATACTAATCAAATATACTAATCAAATTACTTTTGAGGCCAGTCGTGGCGCTCTGCGCCAGGTGTGACTGTAAAATCAACTGGTTGTGGATTCGATCACCACTTGAGGAAATGAAATACTTATTTAGATTTATAATTTCATTTCTTCGCTCTAGAGTAGAGGCAAAGCTCGGCGTTGAATTCCGCCACTTTATATGTGTTAAATTTTGTCGCTCTCGTTATGAGCCATGTCGCAGTGTTGAATTTCTACACAATACGCAATGTCTCCAGAATTAAGCGGAAAGTGGGGAACGGTGTGCCTTAAAGCTAGGTTCTCTCTGCCTTCCCTACTGTGTGCGGGATACAGTGTGAAGCTGATTTGTTTTTTGTTCAGATTACTTTTTTGTTCTAATAACATTATTATTTCAAAGACAATATCCATACGTTGAAAACTTAAATTTCAGTCAATTCAATAAATAAATATTTGGTATCTACTTTGTGGAAACAAATACTTTATTTTGAATTTACTTTTTTGTTTTATAACTTTTTTGTTACTTTATATTGATTAAATTTTTTAAGGTTGCCAAAATATTCTGAGATTAGCGGGAACATACGCACAAACAAACAGACAAAATATTTGAAATCGTGGCTCTATTACATTAATAAATGTCACTAATAATAAATTTTCTCATACACATATACGAGTATATCTTCCATATACAGACAGCGATCACTTACAACTTAGTTACCAGAGATAGGAAATATTTAAATATTTAATTTTTCAGAGTGGGAATCGAACCCACAACCTGTCGCGTTTATAGTCACTAGGCCCATGACTGGCTTCAACAAAAAAAATCTCTCTAAATAAACAACTTTTGAATCAATTATGACGTGATCGATTACAAAATGAAGTTTCAACATGATATTAGTAGTTATCGCTTCAAAAGCCGATCCCAAACACTCTTTTATCTCAAGGAAGCTGTATATAAACATTCTATGTATATGTGTTTCCGTTTACAGCTGAGTGAGGTGTTGGAAAAAGAGCACACATTTACTTCAAATTTATAAAGGGTGTTAGATTTGATTATTATTAAACATATAGTTTTCATTATATGCTGTATATCGCATATAGCAGAGGAGGTAAAGGGAACCTAATGTTAAAATATTACTTTTCTTACTTTTCGCCCAAGTTTTGAGACATTGGTTGTCGTAGGGCGGAATTCAACGCCGCACGTTGTCCACCAGAGCGTGAAAATTAAATTTACTGAAATATAATAATTTCGAAGGATTGAATCGAATGGACATCAAACTCACAACAGTCGTATTTTCAATCCCACTGCGCCACGAGGTCAAATCCCAATATAACCACATACAACTGATCCTTTTGTGCCAACATTTTCCAAATAACAATAAATTAAAATTGTATCAAAATATTAACATATTTAAAAGTACGATAGAAGATTTTGCTTTTTAAAATATAATATTTCACCTTAAATTTCTTTATCGCCCCGCGGAGATGTTTTAAAGCGTCATAAATTCGTTGATAGGAGCAATGTTTACATTTTCGGCTCAATCTCAAACATTAGGCGGTAGGTGAAATTTATGATTTAATAAATGTCACCATACTTTTATGGGTGGTCTGAAACTCGGCCAAAGTCTTTATTTATTTTTTTTGTATTTTCACTGATAAAGACAGTCTTGGCGCAGCGGCATAGTGTTTGAATGTAAATGTGATAGTTGTGGGTTCGATTTCTATTTGAGAGAATTAAATATTTTCGCTTTGGTACGCTGCGCTGCGCTTTTGCTTGAAAAGCGCAGCGTTGAGTTCTGCCACATACGTAATGTCTAAATAATTGAGCGGAGAGTGGCGAGTTAGTATGTTAATTTTAAGTTCACTTTACATTCATAACACTGTGTATTCTGACTCTCACACCGTCACCCTTACAGATAGATGTAAACAAGGAAAATAAAATTTTATTTAATTGTCAACTCCATTGTTTTCTTCTAATCTTTATCTTTTATCTATCCTTTACGTTTTATATAAGTATAAAGTTACCTTGCAAAGAGGACAAGTCGTAGAATTAGCTACATAAATTGGCTGTAAACCGTTTAACTAGTAGTCGAGATTAATGCCCCCACGATTTTGGAGAATTGTGAGACTCCTCTTTTCCAGCTTTACTTTTTAAATGTTCCGCATTGCAGAACAGACGGAAAGAACTAATTGTTAAAACACTCCCTTGTTCTTTTTTTGGTATAATTCGGCACATTGTGTGTTAAGTTGCGAAACTCAGCGCCGCGTTTTGTTAAGGAATAGTCACATAGATATGGTCAACGTCAGAATGATTCGAACTTGTGACTTCTACCGTAGTGTTAAGTATCGAGAATCAATCACAGCATTTAATAAACATCTATTTATAATATCTTAATATCACTACGAATGCGCTGCTGTTTGCCGAATACAGCGTTAAGTTTTAAAAAATAGTTTGATTTTTTTTATCTTTTCATAGCGAAATGTGTACATTAAATAAAACATAGTTTATCTTATCTATCATATTCAAGGCTTTTGTATCCTACAAATTTCGTCTTCAATTTAGTTTTTTTTTGTTAAACATGTATTTTGTTTACTTTTAATAACAATTAAAATTAAATATTTAATTCTGAATAATTTAAATCAAATCAAAAATATAGAATGGTCACCCTACCCACGAAGGTAACTGTGCATCGACTTTCATTAATTCAGTGGACATCGTTAACACGTTAATAGTGTTCTAGCGTGAACAAAACACCTAATTCAATGTTGTTTACATTTTAAGCCTTTGAACTTTATATTTCTTGTGGAAATCCTGTAATAATATAAATTTGCTATAAATGTTAACTAATTATTATTAGATTATTATACTGAGTTGTCGCTTTGATTAAAAATATTAAGAATATTATCCTAGCGTAGTATTATGTTAGTTTTATTTTTTGTTTCTTATAAAATAGAAATATTTGAGGCCATCGTGGTTGACTGGAAACGTGATAGTTGTGAGTTCGATTTCTACTTGGGAGGATTTCTGTTAACTAGACAAAGCGCAGTTGTGTCTTAACTCTAATTTTAATCTATCTACTTTGCTATATATATTGTGAAACTTACAATAGAAATAACAAAGAATATTTTATACTAGCGACCCGCTTACAGCTTCGCCCGCTTTAATTACTTAAATATTAATTTACTAATCTGCATTACTTTCGTTTTCTAACAATAATAAAGTTTCAACTACTTTAGTAAACCTTATTAGTTATTGCAATTGAAGAAACGCACAAACAAACATACAAAAAAATTAATGATCATTGAATTTGTTTCTACGACGTTGCTTTTTAATATTTTTATTACTTCTATGAACATATATACAATTTGAACCCCACACTATAGCGTTTAAGCTTAAATACAGTGTAATTGTCATTGTTTCGCCAACTGGCATTTTTCCAGGAAACCATAAATAAACCACGGTATGTAAGTTGAATTCTTTTGAACACTCAACTAAACGATCCGGACAGAACTGAAAAATACACCTGACAGGACTTGAGTGAGAAATATGTGCTTTCCAAGTAAATTAGTGGTTGGGTTAGCGTGAGTTTGACTTTGGAGCTTTTTTAAAAAGAAAATGTAGTGTCTTTATTCTATACAAATAAAAATAAATATTTGATATTTCCATTTTCTCGCTGTGGTGACGAGGGAAAACGCGGCGTTGAGTTCTGCCAATCAACATGCAATGCCTTAGATTTCGGCGAAAGTGGGCAACAGAAGTGTTTTAATGGGAACGAAATCTTAACGGTGTGTTCCCAGGTTCTCTCTCCTTACCCAACTTCCTGCTATATTCAGGATGTATTGTGAAGCAAAAAAATGATAATTAAGTAAGTTTAAAGAGAGAATAATGAGTGATATCACTAGGCGATACCGCCCGTATTCGAGAATGATCAATTTCGACTCTTAATTATCTAGCCACGTTTCCTTTGTGACATACAGACAAGCTGTTCAATGCAATTTAAATATTTGTTATAATATAGAATTGTACTGTATTAACTAATATTTTTCTTCTAAAAAAAACTCATTAAGTACAGTTAAGAAATAAAAAAAGAATATTTAGTTTTTTTCTGTAGTATGTTTACTAGAACTATTCTACTGAACAGAGTGTTTTGAGACTAGGCTCCCTTAGGGTAGGTAAATTAAAATTAAATTATCTTGCTTATTTATTTTTGGTTTTTAATTTAGCGTCACACTATATCCCGCATATAGCAGGGTACCTGGGAAACGTGGGAATCTGGTGTTAAGAAATTCCGTTCAAATTATATACTTCTGTTCCGCCCCTTATATATTTATTCTACTTTTGTAAATAATACAAATTAAAGAACAAATAACATTTAATTACGTAATGTTAATATTTAACCCAAAAATATAAATTTACTAAAAGTTCCCATCAACTGTCTGTACATCAATTTCTCATTATTGATACGGAACGTCAATTATTAGGGGTTGACAGAGCTACGGCTTCGTTGCGCGATAAGAATGTCACTTTACTTATTTCTTTGATAAAATTGTCAACCTTATCTATAATATATAAAAACTATTAATATTATTAACGCTAGTAAATGAGATAAAATTTTGTAAAAAGTTTCTAATTTCATGCTTTTTATCCAAAGTAGTGACTACGTTCTCCTCTTTCCGTAGAAATTAAAAAATATATATTTGAAACAATTTTGGAGATAAGGAAAGTCATAATAGAAGTGAAAATAAAATCTACCGTTAAGTTACAGTTCTGAGGCACAAAAAACCAGGGAACCTAACCTAATCTTTTTTCAAATTTTCGATAAATTTTATTGAGTGGCGGTACTAAACACCGATCTTGAAAAAAGGGAATTTGGGAAACACAATGCCTTAACACTAGGTTCCATCTGCGTACCTTCTGTATTCACCATTGAGTACAGAAAACTTTCAATTACGCTAATATACAGTCACGTCTGCAGATTATTTAAATATTTAGACTCAATCTGACAAGGTCTGGAAGCTTTTTTGTTATCTTACAGGCGAGACGAGACGAAAATAGTATGTAGTTCAACGAATAGATCCTTACTTCTCTATTTATACAAACATACATCGTTAACTTTGCTATACTCGTACGTACCACTTTTTTTCAGGCCTTCGACTATGGGTTCGATTCCTACTCGGGGCAATGAAATATTAAATATTTTCATTTTCTCGTTCTGGTAAAAAGGCAAAGCACGGCGTTGAGCTCCACCCCTAAATACGCAATGCCTCCAGAATTGGACAGAAATTGGACTACGGAAGAGTCTTAATAAAAATGGAATGTCTTAATTCTAAGTTCCTAGGTACCCTCTACCCACCCAGCTATGAACGGGATACAGTGTGAAACTAAAAACACTATATTTTTAAATTGAAAAGACAATCGATTTAACAAACGGCTAGCCATCTAATTTGTGCCCAATAAACTATCCAATACATCACATAATATAAGAAAGTGTTGCTTGATTGACAAGGGATCTCCACCGGGCGGGCGTCTGCCTCTTATTTGATTGCGACACGAGAATTTTATATTACTTTCTTTATCCGTTTTAGTTTGAAATGTCTTGTCTATGTTCAATTTTTTTAATGTTTTGGAGTGTGTTGTGTTTTAATTTTTAATGGCTTTATTCTCTATCTGCTAATATTGTAAAGTTTGTTCGTATGAATACGCTAATCTCAGGAACTACTGGTTTGAATTTTAAAATATTCCGATACTTTGCAATGAGTGGCGTCACTAAACGCTCCGTTTTGTGCACCAGGACGAGAACATAAAAATAATATCAATTGAATCATTCCCCGAATGGTAATCGAACCTACAACCATCAAGTATCAGTCTGACGATATCCCACAGCGCTATGACAGCCTAAAAATTTCGCTTGAATTCGCTAGTCTCGGGATTTTGAACCTTAAAGATATTTTTATATACAATTCTTAATTTTTATGTTTGCATATTTTTAATTTTTTTGGAATGCCGGAACACAACGCTGCGATTTGCCTCACCAAATAGGAAAATGGTACCCATTTAAATATTAACAAATTATTATATCTAAATTACTCATATTGAAAATTAAAATAATTGAAATAAAATCAAATTACTAAAATATTTAAATTATTTATATTTTTCTCTTGGACAAAGACTTTGGATATGGATTATTGGAATTGGATTCCTTTGCTCTAGAAACGTATTTATACGTCATTTAAATAAATGAGATGTCCAACCTACACCACACTTATAATAAGTGGGGGTTCGTGGGTTCGATGCCGGACTGCTGAAAGTATGGGATACATCACATATAAAATTAATATTACAATTTTATTACGTTTTAGTATGTATGAAATCTTGCAAGCTCTATGAACCATTTCCCAGAGTCCGCTTGAGCTGAGATTTGGATTACGACTTTAGTTCTGATGACAATAAAAATACATATAACCGATTTCGTTATTAATACAAAATTTCATTTGATACCCATATTAGGGGTGGCCACTAATATACCCATATATATAAGATACCCATATTAGTAGGTATCATATGGAAGGGCTTGATGTGTAAAAGCCAACATACCATAAAAAAATCTGAAAATTGGTTTTTAAAAACATTTTTAATCAGCTTTTTAATTCATATTTTATTTTTTATCGTTTGTTTACGTTTCTGCCATTATGCTTGGCACGTGTCTATTATTATCGCAATAGATAAGTCTCAAATTACAAAATACGCCACAACATATTATGTTTCCCACAAGAATGTAAAAAAAAACTAAAGATGCTGTTTATATAACATTACATAAGAGTCTTAAACATGAAGTTCTTTACGCTTTATCCACACATAGCATGAGCATAGGATAGACAGAGGGAACCTGGGAAACTAGTGTATACACTCCGTTACCATAAAGACTTCACTTCTCGTCAATTATCTATTTTCCCCTGAATTCTTAAGGCATTTCGTGTTAAGTGGCGGAACTTATCGGCACGTTTTGCCACGTTACCTAGACGAGAAAATTAAAATATTAAATATTTCGTTCCTCCGGGTAGGAATCGAACCCACAGCCGCCAATTTACACACGTGTGCTTGTTCCCCTGCGCCACAACGGCCTCAACATAAAGTTACCTATAAAAATTTTGCCTTTTTTAAGAAAAATTGCACAATAGTTAATGGAACTTAAACCAAACATTGTCAAACTGGGAAGCATTCATATGTTTACAACATTTTTCTTTTATTGTGAATCGAACCCACAATTTGAAATCATTTCAAGACATTATATAAATATTTTCTTAGTTACAGTGTTTATACCTGTTTTCTTAAAAGCCCATTTCGATGATAAAGGAATAAAAAAATAAATAAACAGCTCTACAATTTCGCGTGACTCTCTTGGGATATCCATTAGGAAATTACTTATGATATTATTGAACATCTTGTGGGAATATATCGGTCACAATAAATTGAGGTAATAATCTTGTCATTATATTATTGGCTATTTCCCCACCCAGATTAGAGAAATTGCGGCGTTAAGTTACGACACTCAGCACGTTGTGTGAGAAAGCGTAAGTGTAGAAGAAAGTGAGTAGCGAAGTGTCTTTACACTATAAATAAAATAAACTAAATCAGCTTCCCGCTGTATCCCGCACACTGCTGTGGGTAGGCAGAGGGAACCTAATGTTAAGACACTCCGTTCCTCACTTTCCGCCGAATTCTGGAGGCATTGCGTGTTGAAAGACAGAACTCAACGCTTAACCTCGACACCAGAGCGAAATGGAAATATAAATTTAAGTAAATATTTCATCTCCTCGAATGGGGATCGAACTCACAATCAGTCGGTTTTACAGTCACACCTCGTGCGTCAACTTTACACTATAGTATCTCTTATGTGAGTCACAATTAATTAATATTGAAAGTAGTGATTTTGAATAAAGGCGTTGGTATATCATATTGTATGACAAGTAATGAAATAAAACACGAAAGATAAAATTTATGTAATATTTTTTCACTTTATATAATTGATCATCGTGGCTGAGGAGGCGGAGCGTCGCGGTGGTTGTTGGTTTGTTTTCCGGTGGAAGGAATTATAATATTTATATTCACATCTCCGCTTTGCTAAGGTTCCGATGTTGTGTTCCGCGCCACCTTAATACTCTATGTCTCGAAACTTGGCTGAATGAGGAACTTAGGGAACAGAGTATCTTAACACTTGGTTGCTTCGGCCTACCCAACTATGGAAAAAAGCTATTGTGCTGGAAAAATAAACGTTGGTGGCTTTGCCAAAGTAATTTTATTACGTTAGCAACTTTTCTTGAAACTTATTTCACTACTAGAACTTATAGAAGTCACTTTTCATCTCCCCCATACATACTTTAAAACAATATATTCTACTTTATAACTGTACTTAGGCATTATTCATCATAATACGACGTACATAAAGTGAATAAGTAAAGAAAAAGATCGTCTAGACCAAGCGACGAAATATTTTATGAAAGAATTTGCCAGGTCGCGCCTTTATAGTCTATAGTTATTTAAAATTTATTTTCAACTATCCACTTCTTATCTTTGTTCACGTAATTTTATATAGCTTCACGCTGTATCCCGCATATAGCAGGATAGGCAGAGGAACCTCATTAAACACTCCGTTCCCCATAGGGAGCAGACCCCCCATGGATAATACTATGCATATCACTTATAATTTAAATGCCATAAAAATTATATTTACTCTAGTTCTTCTCTCTTGTTTTTATTCGACGGAAAGTGGGCAATGGACTTAACACTAGGTTTCCAGGTTTCTTCTGCCTAATCTGCTATCTGCGCTATAAAAATAATTTAATTTAATAATTAAAATAAAATTTACTCTAAAAATATTTTAATTAACCTTATTTAATTACTTACAAGAAGTTCCAGGCAGCCATTAGGCTCTATTTATAGTAAAAGCAAAACATTAATAATTCAAACACTTTCGTGTGTAATAAATTAAGTCCTGCACAGTCGGTGGGTAATCTCAAAATGGCGGCATACGTAATACTTCAACATTTTATGGCGCAAGTAAAAGGGAAAATGCGGGTTTTACTGTCATTGTTGACATAATAAAGCAATGAGCTTCACGCGGAAACACTTAGGTTGAACACTTGTTATCTAATTATCAATATGAGATGGAGCATGTTATATATTGGTTAGGGTATTTTATGGTCATAATATTCGTTCGTATGGCTTAGTGGTTGGGGGGCTTAGACGGTTGCCAATAAGTACGGGTTCAAGTACCGTTATGTTTTTCTTTTCTTTTTTTTTCACATGACGCTGTATTCGCACGTAGCAAAGTAGGTAGATGTAACTTGGAAACCTAGTGTTAAGTAATTTTGTTTTTATAAATTTTCTGAAATATCTTTTCATCATATCTTTTACAACAGACTCTTATGATACTGAGTGACTTATAATCAACGTACTTAAGAACTTACTTAGAAAGAAATAGGTATATATGAAATTTGATGTGTGGGTTGATTAAGAAGAGTACGTGCAGCACTAAGATAGGGTTTGTCAAAAAAAATTGCGGCCAAAGTGAAGACCAATCGTGGCGCTGGTGTATATGCGTGCAACTGTAAACGTGACAGGTTATGGATTTGATTCCTACTTGAAAAAGTGAAATATTAAATATTTTCATATCCTTGCTCTGGTAACACGGCAAAGCGCGGCGCTGAGTTCCACCACTCGACACGCAATGCCTCCAGAATTCGGCGAAAATGGAATTGTTGGAACGGAAATGTCTTAATGGGAACAGAGTGTTCGAACTCTAGGCTCCCCAGTACCCTATCACTCACTATGTGCGGAAAACAGCGGTAAGCTAAAAAAAGTTGCGAAAGTTTAGTATAGTACATTACACTAACATAACTTTGTCTACTTAAACGCTACATCTCCTAACACAGACCCAGCAGTCTGAATATTTCCCTGTACTTCCTGTATGTCACTTCCTGGAGACGTAGCAGCCTTGTTTGACATGTGATGTTTCTGTGCTTCCAGTGCAACCAGTGTAGGACCGTAGTGACCGAATTTCAAAATTACACATTCATGTTTTTCTTGTATGCATTACTGGGTACAATGCACGGATGCCTCGTGGTTTTTCTTTTGTTGAATTTATTTTTATAATGTTTTGTATGGAAAGCAGGTTAGTTTTTAGTTTTTGAAGCGTTTTTGTTCGGTTGAAATATGGTAAATAAACATACATATATATGTAAATATTAATTGATGCATAAGCAACGTTTTGATTGAAAAAAGAGAACAATATGATTTCAACGTTTTCAGTATTCACTAAATAAATAACTTTTCGTTAATATGTGTCATATTTTAGATATGAGTAATTAAATTTCGTGATAGCGGGTTCGATTTAATCAAGATTCAACGTAACGTTGGGTAATGCCACCCAACACCTCTCAATAATGTCAAAAAGAAATGTAGACAACTTAGAAACTTAAAACAAGGCAGTCAAATAATTCAGAATATCACATAATTACTCCAACGCCGTTGTGGAATATAAGCACAAGCGCGTGACTGTAATCGCGACACGTGGGTTCGATTCCCAATCGGGACAGTAAATTATTTAATATTTTCATTTTATCAAAGCGCGGCATTAAGTTTCTAAACTCAATTTACAATGCCTCAAGAATTTCTGCGGAATTCAATATGAAGCTATAAAAAACTATCTACGCTATACATATGCAAAGTACAAAACCACAGTGATGCTATGGGACACCGTCTGACTCTTAATACTATGGTTATTGGCACGATGTCTGCTCTGGTCGACAAAGCGCGGCGTTGAGCTCTATTCAATATCTCTAAAATTGAGTGAAATACGGGGAACAGAGTATCTTAACATAAGATTGTTCCTACCTACCCTGCTATATAGGAAACGCGTGAAAAAGCTATAAAAAAGAACGAGCTAAGCCATAGGCAATTTAATATCAAAATCACCCTATAATATCCTCTTTCAAATCAAAGTTCAAGCTGCCTGATTTCTGTTTGAAAAATTAGCCACCGACCCTTGCCTTCGATGTAAGTTGCGTAAATCATCACCCTTCTAGGAACCCTACCGCTATTTACGAAATGACCGACCTCCTATTAAATATCTATATATCATTCAGGGACCCTAAGTAACTTAACTGGGAAAACATTGGATTTTCTCTAGCTATTTTTTTTTCTCACATAATTTTTGCTTTAGAGACAGAGTTTAAACTACTATATACTAATGGAGATTCAAGTTTTATTTCAATAATAAAAAAATAATAAAAAATATTAAAAAAACATATAAATAATAAATGTATCCAAAATAGGAGGTTATATACTTTTATGCATCAGTGAACTTCTGTTATTCACCAGTTCATTAAGTGAATGTCAGACCGGCTCAAGATATATACTGGCCTTTTTTTAACAAATCATTAAAACTGAACTGGAGAGTGTTAAATGATGAGACATCACTTCTGTGTACTTGAGAAGTTAGTAGCCATGCGTAAAAATAATGAAAAACCGTTCTTATAAACAAAAAAAAATTAAAAATATACGCGTTGTAGCGCAGCGGTGCAGAGTCTGAGTGTGTATGCGACGGTTTTTGGTTCGAGTCCTATTCGGAAATTTGAATTATTTTCGTTACTTCGCTGTTTCTCTGATAACAACAAAAAGTGCGACGTTGAGTTCCAGACAATATGAGTTCAAGACAATATCTCTTCTTTAATTGATGTGGAAAACGCAGTAAATTTACACTATGTTTTCACAGCCTACTTTGCTATTTTCAGGAAATAAAGAAATGCGAATAAAATAATACATAATAAAACTCATTGGTATTTAGTAGATTTATTACAATGAAAGTCACCTATATATAAGTGAAATATTTTTTTACATTTATATTTTTATTTCTTCGCTCTGATCTAAGCACGGCGCCGAGTTCCGCCACTCAATACGCAATGCCTCCAGAACTCGGCGAAATTGGGGAACGGTGTGTCTAGCACTAACACTAACTAACATTAGGTTCCCTCTGCTTACCCTGCTTTTTGCGGGATACAGCGTGAAGCTGATTTATTAAAAGTCACCTATATGTACCTGAATTTAGTTAATTATATTGTAAATAGAGGCAAAAAAATGTAATTATTTAAACAATAAAGACAATTTAACTTTTCACAAAATCATCATTATAAGCTAAAAAGCAATCAAAATGATGACTTCCTCCTTTTTAAAATCATTTAAAAAAACAAAAAAACAATCAATCTATACATCCTCTATCCAAAAACAAAACCATAAACAAAAATCAACTAAACCATACCTTCTATAACAACATCAAAACAACACATAAAAAGAACTTAAAATCACATACAACCAGCTATAAACATCCACAATTATATCCCTGACAGTCACATATGACAGTTGGGAAGTTTGCTACCCTTCTATCTTACCTGCCCTACATGTTACTTGACACTCTTAATTATTAACGAGGATTGATGCTGTCCCAGGAGTGCGCCAGGACCTGCCGGGGCTGGCGAGGACTTCTATGGTGGTTGATATAGAGTCTATGTTGTAATGGAAGCTGCTCCGTACATGCCTTTTCGAGATGTAACTCCTAACGATGGATTATCTGAGTGTTAATATGAATAATTTAACTTGATTTGAGGTATTAACTTTGTTTGTGATGGTACTGTAGTAGGGTACGTGGTGTAGATGAATAAATTGTGGACTCGAAATGTTTATTTAAAGATATTTTGGTGAACCATCCTTCATGAACGTTACAGTGGATAAATGGTAAAATGCAGAACGAAGAAATATTTAAATTTTTAGAAAACATAAAAAAAATAATCTAGCAGAACTTGAACCAGCGTCTCTTGATAACCGTCTAAGAAGCACGTTTTCGAATCACAAGGTCTTCACTTTAATATTTGTGACAGAAACTTAAGAACAATGGTATTTCTTCTAAATATACAAGGATTTTTTAATAAAAATATCGAAAACGAGTATTTTTATCTTTTAACATCTAGATAAAAACAGATAAAAAAATAAGAATTGTCAAGATAGTAAATAAGGAAAGAGAAAATAAGCTAAATAACTGACATCGTCATAGTAAATATCTCAACGATTAAAGTAAACAAAGGAGCTTTTCAAAAATATCTTTTTTGTGAAATACCTCGTAAAAGATGAATTCTGGAAACGATAAGAGAACACGTCTCGTCTCACACTAAGGGTGGTTCAAGTTGTGAGATGGAGCGTTTTTAAATGATTTTTGGTTCACATAAAACTTATTTGAATTTAATTTTCAACATTTTATAGTTATGAAAAAAACTTATGACATAAAAATTTTAACTTATTTAAACATTTAAAATAATATGCTCGATGTAAATAATAAGTCAAACTAATCAAAGTTTAACAATTTTTTTGAATTTAACTTGAGAAAGGACTAGGCTTTAGACTAGTAACCTATTATAAAATATTATGTATATTGATAATAATAAAAATTCTTATAAAGAAGAATAAAATATATTTTAATTATCAGTTTCACGCTGTATCCCAGGGTAGGCAGAGGGAACCTAGTGTTATGACACTCTATTCCCCACTTTCTGCCGAAATCTGGAGGCATTGAGGCCAGACGTGGCGCAGAGGAAAATGTGCAAAATCGAGTGGTTGTGGGTTCGATCCCCACTCAAAAAAATATTTAAATTTATATTTTTTTTTTTGCTGTGGTGTCGAGGGAAAACGCAGCGTTAAGTTCCGCCATTCAACACGCAATAAAATATAATTTATTATTCTTTATAGGTCTTCAATGTGTATACATTAGAATATTTGGTTTGTCCATTATTAGTATAATTATTTTATTATTCCCACAAAAACAACAATTGGTATTTAGGTTATTTAGGCTTACTGGCAATAGTATGTGTCTATCGCACATTAAACACTGGGGTGTGGAAAGAGAGGAGACAGAAGCGTCTTTCCGAAATACGGCTAGCACTGTGGGTTAGAATGAGGGAGGAGGAACTTGCCTATTGCTGCCGTATGCGTGAAAGAAAGGGAAGCTAGACAGCAAGCTGATGCCTTTAGTCGTGCCGTAGTCGAACCCACAATCGCGTTTACAGTCAAACGCTGTGCCCCTAGGGCTTCACTATAGAAAAAAAAGCAAATACAACCAACGCTCATAACTTGCGCCACACAAACTCGTACCCCCGTCACCTAGCGGCGCGTGGCGTCAGGCGCGAAATAATTTATTACATTTCTTAAAAGCCATTACCGGGTGACACCGTCAATGGGCCGTCACTCCGCCCTCCGCAATTAGCATGAATTTTATAATGGTACTGCAACACTGCACTTAAATGTACTACTTGTAGAGCATATGGATGTAATTTTAATAATATAGGTACTTTTATGTATGTATGTTTATGAGGCCGTCGTGGCGCAGCGAATGACTCATTGGAAACGCGATGTTTTCGAGTCGATGGTGGGTTCGATTACCACGCGTACCCACTCGTGGGCATGAATTATTTTTTTTATTACGCCGTTTGGAAAGTTTTACGTTTAAATACTTATTTTTAAGATCCTGTGAAGGTGGTCAATGCTATCCTTTGTCTCATCAGATTGGTGAATCGAAAATAATATATGTAAATGTAGACGTCTCATTCAACACGCAAAGTCTCGAAAATTGGGTGACGCGTTGGAAACCCAGCGTCTTAACGATAGGTTGCATTCGCCTACTCTACTATGTAGAAAAAAGAGTGAAAGCACTTTTTCTTAGTAAGCATTTCTACTAATAGATTTTAACCCACATCCATTACAAACACCGAGTACACCACCCAACTATACCACAATGGTGTCTAATACAGTAACAAAAGACAAAACCTATAACTTCATCAATCTATAATTAGCAATAGAACGCCGGTGGTCGAAGCAAATGCATCCATAAGACGCCTATTATGAAGATTTACGAGAACTTACGGCCGTTCCTAAACAACTGGATGGAAAAAACGTTTTAGACGTCGCCATT
This sequence comes from Heliconius erato x Heliconius himera, assembly GCA_013421005.1. Taxonomy (NCBI): domain Eukaryota; kingdom Metazoa; phylum Arthropoda; class Insecta; order Lepidoptera; family Nymphalidae; genus Heliconius; species Heliconius erato x Heliconius himera. The sequence continues at coordinate 107,317 of JAATLQ010028020.1, read as the reverse complement.
TTATTTACGATCACTTACCAAAGTAGTGCCTAAGCGAGTTAAGAGTGATGTAAAATGTTCCTGAAATAATACGTTTAAAGTGAGGTGTTCAATTGATATATTAAAAGTGGTGATAAATCCTAGTTAAATATAATATTTTTAGGATAATACGAATATAGGGATGTCATGTCTGAATTAATGGGAACGAAATTTGAATTTATGCTTATTAAGTTTGTTTTATGGTTTAAATATTATGTTTTAATATACGGGAAGCTTGCAGACTGAAACTGTAAACGCGACGGTTTTGAGTTCGATTCCCAAGCGGCGATTTGGTTTTCTCGCTAAGGTAAGAAGTTAAAGTGGAGTGACATTGAACTCCGTTATTCAGTGCACAATGTCTTGAAAATGGATCAAAAATGAGAAACACTATTTATCCTTCACGTCAATACGCGTGAAATTACAAAATAAAATGTAGAATATTACCATTACTAGACCATTATAATACAAAAAGCAGTATCAATCAAAATTAAATCTCAGTAAGTACATAACTATATAGACTATATAAAATTAAATCTAAAGTATATAAGTAATAATTTATGCTGTTCTTTCTTATTTATTCACTTAATAATTTATTAAAATAATGTTATAAAGAGCTGAGCTGGACAGAGAAAAGATTGACATTAAGCTCACCTATACATGCATCATCTACAATCTGTAGATATACATATACATATTCGGATTTTTTGTTATATTATTATTTCATAAGTAGAATAATAACTAAATAATATCTTCCAATAAATTCAGTTACAGTACTTGCTGTAAAGAGCTTAAAATCACCAATTTTATTGTGCAATATCTCCTAAACCTTAATAACGTTATGTCAAAGTAATTCTAAAAGGAAATCAATCCAGTTATCAAATCTAAGAAACCATGTTAATACATGTCTTCTTAGCTTATCTTGTAATCAATCTGACACCATCCGTGATTTGGGTCAACAGATTTACTTATACCGACTACTTTATAGGGTTCTTATTTACATAATTTTAGCTAAAGGAATTTAGTCTCTATTTTGTCGGTATTAAGCTGATATTTCTATGATATAATTGTTTCGTGTAAAATTCGTATGTTACTGATTGTTTACATTCGTCTGGTGAATGTCGTGAAAACGTCGTCACCAAGTTGCAGTTGCTTTTATTGTGTGTTGTATAAAGTGTTTTTTTTATTTTACTGACTTTTTACGTGACGGTTTTGCTATAATATTGCTTAGGAATGAGGTAGGATATAGGATAGAGGCCAGTCATTTCTTCGTCGTCAGGAATTGTGGGTTCGTTATCCAATCGAGGATGTGAAATATTTAAATATTTCCATTTCCTCGTTCTGGTAATGAGGCAAGCAGCGTTGAGCTCCACCAGTCAACATACAATACCTCCAGAAGTGGGGAACGCAAGTGACTTAATGGGAATGGAGTGTTAAAAGCTTAAAAAGACAACTTAAAATATAGATTCCGTCTGATTATTCCGCTAAATATGAAATTATACATGCAATATATGCAATATACGTAGTATATAGCTCCTGGTTTTTGAAGTATACATCCTGTAAAGTCTTTTAAGAGAAAACCTTTTAAGAAGTACTAGTATAATGTATTGAAATCTAACAACATATTTAGATTAATAAAACTAGAAATCACATGTTTTAAATTTCAAATATGCATTCGACTGACATTTAAATCCAAAATAATCTCATAAACACATCTCAACACTCAATACCCACCTCTTCCCTTGCTACCTTCCCTACTAAATTAAAACTAATTGAAAATGAAAATACTGAAATATAACTTAACCGAACAATACGTTAAACATTCTACCTTTGCTTTGCGAGAACAATACCATTCATCCCATATTAAACTCACAACGCTCATAAACGAATCGCCTCCAGTAAGTACTTCGCTTACATATCAAGAAAACCAACCAAGCTAAAATGATTCTTATATCTAACGAAGTAGAAACAAACGAGGGATCAACGTTCGAATCCATAGACAATTAAATTGTTTTTTCTTTTATTACTAATGAGATCGTCTACAATAGTTGTCATTGTGTCATCCGTTCGAATTGACTTTGCGCAGGAAGTCGGTAGTTTCATTTCCGAGTAGGGTGTAAACCTACATACTGTATTGTTAGCCATTGTTCATAACGCCTTTGTGGTTGGTGTCTTTTAATTTGATTATTGTTGCTGAAATAAGTTAGTAATTGAGTATGGCCGCTGGTTGCGTTTTGAGCGTGGATTTGAATTTTGTACTTGCTTTTATTGCTTAATTAGATTTTTGTGTTTTTTTATTGTTTTTAAAGAGGAAAGACTGTAAATTTAAAATATTACATATACCCTAACCAATTGTTGGTTCGTTGCATGTTGAAGGGAAGAATTTTTCACCACATTTTGTGATATCTGATTGGATTAAATTAAATTGATTAGATTTTTTTCTCCATCAATCATTGCCTCGAGCTTGAATCGAACCAACATCTGTAGTTTTAGCACATTGTATAACTTTTTCGTTTATTAAGAATAGTTGCTATAAGTGACGTATTACGTTAGCCTCACATATTAATATATACAAAAAGTGTGCTCAAATTACTCTTCACTTAAAAAATATAAACCAATAAATTAGTTCCACACAATCAAATTCAGCTTATCACATCAAAAACTCTAAAACACAGCAGCACTTTCCAAGAATTTTCAATATTTTGAAAGACCAAGGGCTGAGCAAACCCACCCGCACCCATAGCCCACCATCCACCACCACCACCACCACCACCACCATCTACGAGTGAGTATCGCAACATTAACAAACAAGTCACAGGCCCGCCCGCCTGACCGTCACGGCCTCGTTAGCGCTGTAAACAAATTAGATTACCTAACGATGTAGACGTTTGTGTTTAGTTAGCCACTTTGGACTTTATGGGTGATAGTGCCTATTGGAGGATGGTGACTTTGGGCGTTTCAGATTTAAATGTTTATCGTAATTTACTTGTTTTAAATTGTTTTATTGAAACATAATAATGTTTTATGAACGTTTAGAGGCCAGTCTGTAAACCGACTGGTTGTGGGTTCAATTTGGGGATTTAAGAAATGGAAATATAAATTCGAGCCCACTCGAGGAGATGAAATATTTACTTAAATTTATATTTCCATTTCTTCGCTCTGGTGTTGAGGATAAGCGCGGCGTTGAGTTTTGCCACTCAACACACAATGCCTCCAGAATACGGCAGAAAGTGGGAAACGGAGTGTCTTAACACTAGGTTCCCTCTGCCTATACTGCAGTGTGCGGGATACAACATGAAGCTGAACTCATGTACGTTTAGAGAGACTTACAGATAGATATGTCGATGAAAATTGATTATAATAAATATTTAAATTATTTTAATTTTTCCGCTTTGACAAGACAAAGCCAACTTTAAGTGACAAGGCAAAGCGCGGCGTTTACTCAACACGCAATGCTTTCAGATTTCGGGGGAAAGTGGAGAGTGAAATGTCTTAATGTGAAACTGAAAAATAACTATTCCTTAGCAGTCGGGAAAAAGTGAGTGATAAATACGACATCCATAATATAGTCGACCTAAAATAGTGTTATGTATTTAAATGAAAAAGACTCGAATCTATAGCCCTTTATCAAATACTGCTGGACACTCAACTGCTGCACACAAAGGTGTTCCTCTAATGCAAATGTAAAATAAATATACCTATACAAAGCTGTGAAAGTCGAGCTCAAACAGGTTTTAATGCCTGTTCCTTTCAGAATCTCTGAAGATTTCCATCTTTTGTTCCTCCAGCAATATTTGCATGGAAGAAAACCACAAAAATTTTATTGCCGTGTTAATATTTGTCTTAGATTTTATATTTCGCATAAATTATTGTGTAACTTTAATTAGAAATTTCTTATTATGATTAAAAAATACTAATATTCACTATGAAATCGTCGTGGCTAAGGGGCTCAAGCGTGCGAACTTAAACGGTGTGGGTATGCGTTCGATTCCCACTAAAAGAAGTATCTAATATTTTCATTTCCTAGCTCTGATAACGAGGCAAAAATGCGGTGTTAAGTTCCACTACTCAAACACGCATTTCCACAAGAATTCACTGTGAAATTGGGGAACGGAGTGTCTTAACAATAGACTCCCAACTAGGTGCGGGATACAGTGTGAAATAAATCTTTATGAAATTGTATAGGAGCTTTATTTATCTAGCTATGCACTCTAGCCAATTGAGGTCTTTTTTCTTATTAGCGAATAAAAATTGTTTTTTTTCCAGCTTCACGCTATATCCCGCATATAACAGCGTATGAATATGGGACTTAGTGTCAGGATATTTGATTCCCCGCTTTCTTCTGAATTTTTTAAAGGCGTTGCGTGTAGCATAACGCCGCACTTTGCCTTGTTACCACGGCGAAGAAATTAAAATTATATTAAATAATATTTTTTTTTTACTTTTTTTACCTTTTTGCCTTTGTGCCACGAGCGCCTCCACAAAAATTGATGCATAAAATAATAATAATTTTATTCAACAAAAATTTTCGTAAATTTTTAAATCACATTATAGTACTATAAAATGCAATGTTTTCCAGTTTTCCTGAAACAACAGACTAGCGCAAAATCACGAGTAAACCACCATATCAACAATTATTGGTTCAACATCAATCTATACGTAGAATATTAATATAGCTGATCGCTGACTGTACATGGAAGATATAAGAGAAAAACTAGTATTGACTTCATTTATCAAAGCAATAATAAAATAATATAATATTTATTAAAATAATGATTTTTAAAGTTTTTGTCTGTTTACATGTTTGCCGGTTTATCGTCTTGTTTGTTTGTGTCGTTTATGAATTGTTTAAATTCTGAAATTAATACGGTTTGTATTTTGGGCAACTTTTCTTCATATTTAGGATTTATTTTATTTCAATCATAGATAGGTTCATAAATCAAACGGAGTCGCAAAATGATCGCTAGTGTTATAATATAAATGTAGGGATTAAAAAGTTCATAATTAAATTTTCATCGTATATGTTACATTATATATTCATAAAATTGAAAAAAAACACACTTTACTAAAATGGAAACTAATTTAACGCGTATATTACACGTCGGACGTCGGTATCAAGTGCGAGTCGGATTTGAGCACGAGAAAACCCGCAATTTTTTTTTTCTTTTATAACAGCCCACTTAAATATTTATTTTATTTTGGTTTAAAAACTAATATTAATAATATTTGTTGTTATAGTCTCATCTGTAAAAATTTCACAGACGAACAGACAGACACCGGAGTCCTAGTAATCTCGGGTCCCACTTTACCCTTTAAGTATTGAAACCTAAAAACCTAAAATGTCCTAATACAATGACACATACCTATTAAAATATAGGAATCAAATGTACCCAATATATGTATGTCTGTATATGCGGCAAAACACGAAAACTCGATAAATTTTAAAGTGCTCCCGTAACGCCGCGAGCCATGCCCCGCCAAAATACGCCTGTGGGTTCGTTAGGCTGTGTTTTTACATAGCCTGTCACCGGCCAGTAGTGGCTATAAATTAATAAGTAGATTTTCTACTGGCTTTTTGTCTGAGAATTTATGAAAATTTTTAGTTGTATGAAGGCTTATAATGTTTGATTTTCCTTTGTTAGTATTAAAGTTAGCAATTTAAACTGTTTTTTTTTTCGTTTTTGTAAATTAAATGAAAAAATAAAACGTTCTCCACGATTCTGTATAAATACATTGCTTGGTGGGTGTAAAGGCGGAAAAAAAGGGTTTTTTTTATTTTTAAATGTTCTCAAACAGATTCACCCAAGACTACAACATATACATTATTTCCCATTCCTATAGACCCATGGCGATGGATGTACGTATTTTATTATAATCTTAATTAAAATTCTAATAAAATATTACTATTTCAAAAGAAAACCCCAACAAAACAACAATGAAAAAAAAATCACAATCAAAAACAAAAAAGTCTATTTTATATATGAAAAAAAAGGATGGAAAAACATAGTTCATAAGATACAATATATATATTTCAGTGAAATCCCAGTGACATACGTACCTACACGTCGAGTGAGGAACGAGCTTTAATATGCCTTTATTGTGAATTTTAAACCCCTTTTGAATTTGAAACTGCAAATGATGCAGGATTTTGAAAGCCCGATAGCATCGCGAACTTTTCACTGTATAGCGGTGATTCCAGCGTAATGGGTCAGCTTAAATTAAAATCTTTTTATTGTAGAGTAAAGTGAAACGTAAATTATTCTACAAAAATGTTTTGTCTTTTATCGACATTTTTTTGTGATAATTTAACAACTTTTTCTTTGAAACTGCGTTGTATTTGAATTTTTGGCAGCTCAAATTTGAGGCTATCGTGGCGCAGTAGCACAGGCATTGGATTGCAAGCACGACGGTTGTAAATTCGATCCCCACGTGGAAGAATGGAGTATTATTAATTAATATTTAAGTTTTGTCACTCTCTGGTAACAAGGCGTTGAATTGCGCCACTTAACACGCAACGCCTAAAAAATGCAGCGGCAAGTTGAGAACGAAATGTGCTAACATTAGGTTCTGTTTACTTTACTATATGCGGGATATAGCGTGAAGAAGCCCATATAGTGTAGACTGTAGTGACTCGTTATAATACTTATCTTTCAAATTAAAGTTAACGGCTTCGCATCCCGATTTAGATTTTTATATAAAAAATAAATATTTATCATCTATAATTTTATTTTTAATTTTGTAAAATAATAGTAAATATGTAGTTTTGCACTAACGCTTTTGTACAAAAAAAATCTAACAAATTACAATTGCGTTTAATACTTGAATTTAACAATTTAATTGCTTTATATTAAAAAAAAATGTACCCCTTGTAAATTCATAAAAAGTACAAGCGTGACACGTCTATTTAATTCTAAGGGTTCCATTCTTTACCATTTCACAGCAGAACCCTAACGAATTAACTTCCTCAAACATTACAAAGTAATACAGCATACACTGTAACCGCGTGTATTAACGACGCCGTAAATCATAGTACTAAAGAATAATTTTAGTTAAGTTTGGAATCCACTGTTTTTTTTATTGGAAACAGACGGAAATATTGTACGACCCTGTTTTTGGATGATTGTAAAAGCTCAAGGGAGTATTAATTTAAATTAAAATGTTACAGATAGACGTTTGGTTTCTATTATTTAATTATTATGAAGTGTTTTTTGAGGTTGCTGTCTATTTAAATATGTTCTAATAATCTGCAATTAGGGAGTTATTTTATTTTGTTTACATTCCGTTCCCCACTTTCCTCATTTTCGAGACATTGCTATTAAGTGACGGAGCTCAACGTCGCGCTCTGCTTTGTTACCGAGAACGAAGAAATGAAAAAAAACATTCCTCAGACTGGGATCGAATCCACAACCACTCATTTACAACAACATTACACATGCATACGCCATAGGTATAAGCATTTTATATATCGACAAATAGCAGTAGAGCGTTATTACTGGCCATTTTTACGTTCAATTTTATAGCTTACTTTGTGAAATGTACTATAGATCATTGCCCGTACTACAGGTACTACGGTAATATTACTCTATCGTGACGTCTTAACGCGAGTTAACGTGTGAATGACACGCGACTACACCATTGAAAGTGAAATATCAAAAGTGACATTTGCAATTTTGTTACGTCGTAAACGGCTGATGTATGAAAAGTATGTAAAAACTTGGTTTCTTGTAAGTCGAAATTATTCCATATAAATGTGTTATTGCTTAAGTTTTTGTAGTTCGTTTTGTTCATTTGTGTTAAGTTACGAAGAAGTAAAAAATATATACTTATATTGCGTTATAAAAGCCGTCGAGGTACAGTGGACAGCGTCTCGCTATAAACGCTTGGATGCGATCCAGTGGGTGGGGGACTCGAGGATTTCCTTATATTTAAAAAATGTTTTCATTTGAGAGATAAAACGTCGAGTTCCGTCTTTTAACACACAATGTCTCGAAAATTGGGCGGAAAGTGGATAGAGGAGTGTCTTAACACATCCCTATCCACATTCAGCCGAGGCTCCTTTTTCAAAGTTTAAAACTGTAGGGTGATTTTACACAAACCTACAGAGATACTAACAACATAAATAAGATAAAATAAGATAGAATTACCTTATTACTTTGTTATATTAGTATAGATTAAGCACACTAAATTTGTAAAAAAATATTTACACTACAAAATAATAAAACGTCACTTCAATAGTTACATCAACGTAAATAATAACATTAGTAAGCGCTTCGCATATTTTTTTAACTGGACTTTATTTATGCACCATTTCCGTGAGGGGACTTTGACAAACGCCTGCAATTTCTGCTTCCGTCCGTACAAATTCTCTATAATATATATTTAGTTACCTGCTAGCACGTATAGTTAGAATTTGGCAAATAATTCTAATTACTTTCATTTTCTTTTAGTTCCAGTCCCCATACCCGTGCCGTCCTACTTGTACTACCCATTTTTTTAAATATTGCGTTTCGAGTGCCGGAACTCAACGCCGTGCTTGGTCTAATTTCCAGAGCTTCCCGTAGAATTGATACCATTGACATTTCTATGTTAATATTTGAGAACTCAAAATGGCTTAATTAATAAAAGCATTTTTAACTTTGATTTTGATTTTAATTTTATTATTAAAGAATGTAATTTTAAAAATCAATGTATTTCCGATCTTCTATATATCGATCGGATACTTAATTTATAGTTTCCTTCAAACCATTGTTTATTACATATCAAAATGACAAATTCCATGCTTTTATAGTACAATTGGGACATATTTATGTGACGCGGTCGATTGCACGCGGTGGTTTCCGAATCAGATTCATATGCTTACATTTAAAATCTATTTATGATTTCCAGCATTTATAAAATGAAAGGTGACAAGGTTGAGTAGAAAATGTCCAAATGCATTTTTCTGGCGCGGTTTCAAGTCCTGCTATGTTCAATTTTTTATATTTTTTCTAAAAAAAAAGCCAGGTCAGGCCCGTCATAGGTGCAGAAGCACAGCACAAGTATGATCGTAAATGCAACTGGTTGTGAGTTTGATCACCACTCGAGGAAATGAAATATTTATTTAAATGTATATTTTATTTTTTTAGCTCTGGTGACGAAGCAAAGCACGGTGTTGAGCTACGCCACTCATGACGCAAGGCCGCCAGAATTCGGCAGAAAGTGGGGAAAGGAGTGTCTTAACATTAGGTTACCTTTGCCTTCACTGCTGTGTGCGGAATACAACGTGAAGCTATTTTATTTTATTTTTCTAAAAAAAAGGTTTTCTAGTCTAATGTTTTTTCCCTATTATTATGTGTGGAATAACATTTAAATGTGAAAAAAATAAACCTGATATTATAAAGCTACCGTTAGATTGAACAAACTAAACTCGAAAACTATTTGTTCGATTTGAAAAATATATATATATTTCTTATAGTTCATTAATTAAAAATGTTTATTAATTTAATCATTATGTCACTTATTGAACCATTTGTTTTCATACAAAACTCTTAGTGACCTCCATCTGACAACGGCAGTGAAGCCGCAAATGTAAAGCAGTGGTTTCTAGCCCGTGGTCCGCAGAAGCCTAAATATGGTCCGTGAACGATTTTAATTTTATGACTGGGGATGGTGAGGCGAAGTTGCTGTTTAATTATCACAGCTAATGTTTATTATACATACATGCATAGTGGTCCCTGATACCAAGAATGATATAAAAGTGGTCCTTGATCAAGAAAAGCTTGGGAGCCCCTGATCTAAAGCAAAAATATATCTTTTTAGCTCCACGCTATCTGAGAACTTAGAGGTGAGACACTTCGTTCCCATTATTATGATACTTCCGTGCCCCATTCCCGCCAAACTCTTGAGGCATTGCGTATTGAGTGGCGGAACTTAACGCCGCGCTTGGCCTCATTACCAGAGCGAGAGAATGGAATCAAACCCACAACCGTCGCATTTACAGTAGTACACTTGTGCCACTGTATCTTCTAATAATAACTTTTATTTTATTATATTCTTCCAATCAGTTAAAGATTGGTTTAAACGAAACCTAATATAGAATTTTATCTCATTAGGTCATCAAAATATGTATAAGATTTTTTTTCAACTTTACGTTCCATCCCGAATTTAGTAGGGTAGAAAAAAACTAGTTAAATAAACCAAGTGGGAATCGAATCTACAATGTTTACTGCCTCATATTTTTACTAAATATAACAAATACATAGCTAAATTGTAAACTTCTTCTATAAATGACAGTGTTATGAATTATTTCTTTAACATTTTGTACGGTCGTCATCTGCAAAGAAATTAACGCCCTCCAAATGAATCTTAAGTTTTAATTAAAAGGAGAAGTCACTGCTTTGTAGCTGTCTTCAGAACCGCCATCTGATTTATATCACTTTGCAAGTACTAGTACTGGAAAATTTCTATTTTCTGTTGTATTTCTAGAAAATCATGACATTTGGTTGTTCAGTGTTGGATATATCTTAGTGTTTATCTATCTTCACGTTGTAGCAATCGTATTTGATAGAACATCATTTTTGAGACATTGTGTGTTGAGTAGCGAAACTTAAAGTCGCGTTTTGTCTTATTAATAGAGCGATCAAAATAAAAATCATTCATACCCTCGTGTGAGAATCGAACCCACAATCACCGCTTTTACGGTTAGTTTGAGGCTCGTGGTGCAGCAAGACGGCCGGACGTCAAATATTCGTAAATATTTTTGTAGATTTTGAAATTAGTTTGTTATACGTCAGTTAAACTGCTGCTGTGTTTTGTTATGCAAAACTAAAATAACTTCTTTACTGATTATACCAACTTACTGGATATAGAAAAACCATTTAATAACTTTCATGAAGTGAAACTGTCACAATAAAATTTGCTGATGTAAGACACGACTGTAGCGGGTCTCTCGTGGATCAGCGTGGTACTGTGCACATGCAATCCTACCCTACCCAATATCATACGTATATGTAAATATTTGTTTGGCTTACACGTAAAAGCTATTAAACGGATTTACAGAAAAAAATACAGCAATATAGTTTATACATAACAAAAACACAGGCAATAATTTGTATAAAAAAATAATATTAATTGACTGTAATGTCATTTTTTTTATCTTCGCGCTATATTCTGCACATAATAGGGTAGGCAGAGGGAACCTAGTGTTAAGACACTCCTCAGTTTCCTCCGAATACTGTAGGTATTGCTTGATGGCTCTGCGCTTTTCCTCGACACTTGAGCGAAAGGAAATATAAAATATTTCATTTTCTCAAGTTTAATCGAAACCACAACCTGTCACACAGTCACACGCTTGTACCGATGCGCCACAATGGACCTCCATATAACAATTATTTTAAGCCTTAAAAGCCGCGTTTACAAAAAACTAAACCGACACAACTTTCCAAAGCATCAAACACCACAAGTTACCTACAAAACATGTTAAAATCAGCTTCACGCTGTATCCCGCACACAGCAGGGTAGGCAGAGGGAACCTAGTGTTAAGACACTCCGCTCCCCACTTTCTGCCGAATTCTGGAGGCATTGCGTGATGAGTGGCAGAACTCAACGCCGCGCTTAACCTCGACACCAGAGCGAAGAAATGGAAATATAAATTAAGTAAATATTTCATCTCCACGAGTGGGGATCGAACCCACAACCAGTCACACCTCGTGCCGCTGCGCCACGAATGGCCTCAGGCCTCCAAAACATGTTGATACCACCAAATTAATTAACAGCCGCGCTCCGGCGCCCCGTGTCGTCACGCCGCCATAAATCAATCAACTGACCAGTTCGTTTGTGAACTCCCTAAAGTACTGTCTGTTTTTTGGCTTCAGCGGTCTCTGTATTGCTGTTTTGAGTTTTTTTATTATATGTATTTTTTTCTCGCCTTTTTTTGGTTATATAAAAGTAAATTAGTTTAAAATCATACAGTAGTGGTTGTACTGTATACAAGTGGGTGTACTGTGGTTGTACCGTAATTATACATTTTGGATTAAAAAACTTAAGTGCTAAGACTCTTATTCTCTACTTTCAGCCCAATTTTCAAAACATTGAACTCAACGCTGCGCTTTGTTTCCTCACCAAAGTTAGGATGTTAAAAAAAATTACTACCCCAAATGAGAATCGAACAAACAAAACATCACGTTTACAGTCTAATGTTATGCCGTTGCGCCACAAAAACCTTTAATGATACTTTACCCGCAATTAAACTACCCAATATAAATATTTTTTATAGCTTCACGCAATATTCCACACATAGAAAGATAGGCAAAGGGAACCTGGGAACCTGGTGTTAAGACACTTCGTTTCCATTAAGACATTTCTGTTTTTCACTTCATATAAATATAAATGACATTCTAATATAAAATTAATTTTCCTATTTTTCCCTAAAACAATACAATAAAAACCAGCAATAAGTTTTATGATAAGTAATATTACTGTTATTAAGGCTAGCAACACTCCGCCTTTACGTCTAACATCTGTCCGAGTATCGTTATAGCGATGGGGTATAACTGTAATAACCGTGGCGCAGAGGCACAGTCCTGTCTGTAAGCGCGACAGGTCGTGAGTTCGAATCTCACTCGAGGAAAAGAAATATTAAATATTGTCATTTCTTTGACCGAAACAAATCAAGAAGCACTCAAGAAGCAGTTACTTCAGAATTAAAGAGAAAGTGGGGAGCGGAGTGTCTTACCATAAGGCTCCCTCTGCCTACTCGGCTTCATGTGGAATGTAGCGTGAAGCTGACAAAAAGAAAAAAAAAACTACTGTACGTTTATAATAATAGGGTATAAACTGTTATGAATTCCCGAATACATAACCATAACAATTTGTAAACGTTCAACACTTAAAATGGGCTGTTTAATAAAAATAAATGTTTAAGAAATTTAATTTAAATACTGTTTTCTGAAGAGAGGGATATTTATGTTTCGAGGGCTCTATTAATTTTTATTTTATTCGAGAGAAAATTATTCTTAAATATATAAAAAACAAACAGATACTAAATATCTTTATTCTCTATCTATGAGATAGCATTCATTATTAGATTACTCTCTGAAAACTTATTCGTAACCTGTGAAACAGACCCTAAATAATTTATATATAACTAGTTAAATTAATTTTATCAGTCTAGTCTATGAAGGTGTACAATGAAAAACTTTTGAAAAGAGAGAACTTTGTGTCAAGACACTCCGTTCCTCATTTTCTTTTACTGAATGAAAATATATAATAATTTTTTTATGAAAATAATTATTACAAAATGATTTACTATATAATTATTGTATTTACAGTAATACTTACAGCGCTTTTTAATAATATTCTTATATCATAAATTTAAAAGTGATGTTTGTACCATTTTCATGAAAAACTACTGAACAGCCAAAAATATCTTACACAAAAAAAACTGTACAAATTGTAATAAAAAAAAGATAAGTACTTCTAAAAAAAAAATTAAGTAAAAAAAATACATGTTTCATCCAATTAACTACATTCAACTTTTACATGTTTCAAAGTAGAAAATCTAGTGATTTAAGTTCTAAATTATTTTCTCAGTAAATGAGAAACTCGACGTCCTTAAATAAAGGTTATCTAGAAATGAGCGGAAAGTCAAATAACCGTAGTTTAATCGCGGCGCCGGCGACATCGGGAGTTCCTTTGAAATTTTACGATAAGTCGAATGTCGAAGTGAAATAAGAAGTAGCTGTGTAAATAAAACTACAAGATGCAAGTGTTACTATGTTTAATGAATTCTTTAAATCGTTAGTTTTTTAATAAATAAATTTTATGTATTTTTTTTATTTCTCCGTTCGGATAATATGACAAAGTGTGGTGTTGAGTTCCACCAGTTAAGACCTCAAAAAACAATGTCTCGTACGGTGTGTTAGAGACTTTGTATCTTCTAACACTAGGCTCTCCCTGCTTTCAGAGGCGTTAAGTTAAAAACACAGTTTTTAAGTTAATAAAAGCAAGTTTCACCTATAATAGAATAGGCTGAGATAACTAAGATCGGAATTCCGATTAACTTCGACAATCTGGATGTGCATTTTTTTTTTATGCCGGTAATATCTGCCATAAAGTTCATTTTTAAAATTCTGTTTATACATTTTCAATAATAAGATACATATTGTACATTTTAAGGCACGCGGCAAGTTTCTTAAGTTCAAATTTGGATGGAAATCCATGAAAAGAACTCGTATATAGCGTTAAAAGTCATAAGAGGTACCAAAAATTTCGCCACAATCGCGATCCTTGAGACGGTTCGAATTCATTGCTAATGTTCCCATTGTTCCTAGAGTAAGCTCTTAGGTCCAAAATAAAGGAACACCGATAAGCACCACCCAACAAAGCCTAAGTTAATGAAAGATTGCGATATGGAACCTAATGGATTAAACACATTGTGTTGAAATGAAAATAGTAAAAAATTAAATAGGTTATTGAAGCCTGTAAATTTCAACCACACTAATAAATTAAAGATCTTTAAGGAGAACTTGTCTATTATTTTATTTGTGATCTTCCTGTCCACAAAAAAGGCAATATTATAGACAAACCTAATTGAAAAATATAGAGAGAAAACATTTAAGCATTTATCTAACCTGAACCTGACATAAAAATTTGCTTAGCGAATCTGGGCAGATATCATTTAAAAGCTCATGGCCCACGACCTTCGCACGTTTTAAGGGAAGAATAGGTTTCTTTTGGTGCTGGCTGACGGAATCCAAACTAAATCGATTAAAGAACTGTAAAAATATCGCCCCGAACGACATTTGAACTCACGACCACCACATTAAATCTAACATCCCAACTACACGATAGCGTCTACTTACCTTCAATGTTGTTTTAGGATTCATAAATGTTTCAATTCAATTGTCATTGTTGAACAGACTTGGACACCATTATTACGAACCAATAAGTAGTGTAAGGATTTTAATATGTCATTAACTTTAAAATGTACGCTTCTGTAAGTCAAACATCTCTTACCTTCCTTGCAATAAAGTTGTATTTCCTTTAAATATAACGCAGAAGAGAAACTGCTTTTTGAAATGGCAACCATTTTAAAAATGCCGTTGAATTAGCAAAGTTTGACGACCACTGACTCTTTAGTTTTAGTAATAAGTGCTTAAATAGTTCGTTTTAGTTAGGTCTTACGTTCCTTCGTTTTCTGGTTTCGCCGAAGACAAGTCTTTGAGTGCACGGTCGTCCTTTGCCAGCTTTACGTCGGTAGGATGCGAAGCTCCTTATCGTTTCCTAGTAAAATGCATTCGTAGTACCTCATAGACTATAGTTACCGCGAAAAAATTTACATTGTTTCGCAAATTTGCCGCAGTTTTTTGTGTGGTTCTGTTGAAATATTTTCTGTTTTGGAACTAGAACATGTCGGTGTGCTACAAAAAACTAGTAACTCTAAGAAAAATTGTAATGAATGTAGAGTTTGTGTGAGCGTTTTTTAAATCTATTTGCATCTTTTGTAGTTTATATGATAATCTAAATCAGTTTTGTGAACTTTCACCATATTTAAGGAGGTATATTAAAAAGAAGTATTATTTGTGGTTTATTTGACCCGTGGAGCCTTGAGTGACGAAGTCCAAGGTTACATTTGATCAGACCAGAGAATAAATATTATAAGCAAGTTTTTATTAGTGCTTTCGCCTCCAAGATCTAAAGGAGGTAAGGAGTAATGTGGAACGCATCATACATTTAAAGTGTTAAATATGTAGAGATAACTCTCCCCGCCGGTACTAGTTATATCGAAATTAGCTTTCTAAATAAACTCTTCGGCTTCATTACAGACAAGATATTGCCCGCGGTTTCGCTCTCAAGGTTAAATAGAAATAAATGAGAGTTGTATATGACAAATTGCATATTTTTAATATGAGGTTTAAATTGATATGATTTAATATCCTATAGCTATCCAACATAATTTTTTTTTAATACGAACTAGCAGTTTCTAAGATACAGCACTCAATTAAAAATAGTATACATAGATAGATATATATTATAGATATAGATATAATTGACGAGGCCAGTCGTGGCGCAGGGGCACAAAGTGTGACTGTAAAATCGACTGGTTGTGGGTTCGATCTACACTCAAGGAAATGAAATATTTATTTAGATTTATATTTTCATTTCTTCGCTTTGGTATCGAGGCAAAGTGCGGCGTTGAGTTTCGCCACTCAACACGCAATGCCTCCAGAACTCGGCGGAAAGTGGGGAACGGTGTGTCTTAACATTAGGTTCCCTCTACCAACCCTGCTGTGTGAAGCATGAAAAAAAAATAGATATAATACATTTACCCAAGTCTTACCTATTATTACCATATTTAACTCCATACATTCGTTTCACATAAAGCTTACCTGCAAAATAGAAAACATGTTTTAATTATATTAAAGCGTGTCAAAGTGTTTCGTTAGAAGGGAAACGAGGTTGGGGCTGTGATGCCCTTTGTTTAAATTACCGAAAAGATTAAATTTTCCATATCAACGAATTGTAGCTTTCATATGCAAATTCCGGAAATGACGTCAAACAATGACAAAAATATTTTTTACGGAATTTTTAGAGGTTTTCGTGACGTAATGCTAGCATCTGTGTTTAGCGCTGTGGTTGTGGATTCATTTCTATTATGCCGTAAACACGGTGTTAAGTTCCGTGTCGTAATATGCAAACTCGAATGTTGGCGTGAGATGAAGGTGCTCTATCTATTTCGCTATATGCCAAAAAGCATAAAGCATTATGTTTTTTTTTTCAGCTTTACGCTGTATTCCGCACACAGCAGGGTAGGCAAAGGGAACCTAGTGTTAAGACACTCCGTTCCCCACTTTTTGCCGAATTCTGGAGGCATTGCGTGTTGAGTGGCAGAACTCAACGCCGTGCTTAGCCTCGACACCAGAGCGAAGAAATCGAAATATAAATTTAAGTAAATATTTCATCTCCTCGAGTGGGGATCGAACCCACAGCCAAACGGTCTTACAGTCACACTTCGTGCCGCTGCGCCACGACTGGCCTCAATAAAATCAGGTTTTAATGTTTTTGTTATTTTACTAAAATCGATTCACCAATCAAAAACAGTAAGTTAAACACACTCCATTTGATCATCTGCGAATAACAGCCCGAAATGAATTACAAAAACATTTGAAAAATATAACGTATGCAGTCGTATATTTCAATTGATAGTTTTTCAGCTATCTCTCGTGGAACGATTTCCACGGAGCCCATTGCTTTTGTTGTATATCTATTCGGTTTATTCACAAAACTGTGAAAATAAAACATTCAACGTTTATAAACAATACGCGGCCATTGCGGTATTTATAGCTATTGGTCGGCAAATATAGAAACTAACTATAGGGTTTTTTGATTTTAACTAATTAAAAATGTTTTTATTATTGAATATTTGTTTTTTTATTGTTGAAACAACGAGTGGTTGTGAGTTCAATTCCCAGTCAAAGGAATATTTATATTTCGTCTATTTTCATTTTTCTGTTCTAGTAGACCAAGTGCAGTACAGAATTCCGCCATTAAATACGCAGTGTCTCGAAAATGGAGTGGAGAGTGGGGATGAAATGTCTTAACACTTAACTACTTCAGTTTGCCCTGCTACGCAGGAAAAAGCGTGAAGCTGCTTAATTTTTTTAAATTTATATTATAAAAAAACTAGATTCAGCGGAGCGTAGGGAACGGAGTATGTTAACAACAAAACTAAGTTCCCAGGTTACTTCTGCCTACCTTACTATGAGCGGCGCGCGACAAACAAAAAAAGAATTGACATTTTTTCTACACCATATTTATTTTTACTCCATTTTAAACTGAAAACTCGTAATAACTTTTAAACAACAAAGTTTTAGATATCACCTGCTTCCCCACAAACTGTTGAAAAAGCCTTTTAATTTTAAGTACGGTCCTCGTGAACTTCGCAATATTTTTATCTAGCTCAGTAGGCACCGAAGTAGATTTTGTTTAAAGTGCTTCAAAGAGTTTATAAAAAGAGGTAAAATCTGTTACGCTTTCAGGTTATATTCAACTGAGGTTAATGTAACTGTCCAGAGACAGTAAACACAGCTGTTACGGCTACCATTGTAACGGAATGAGTGAAACAAAAAGTTTGTTCGTTAAAATGGAATGTTTAAATTTATTTAATGTGGAATTTAATTTTGTATAGTGGAATGTTAATTTAAAATTATCAAATTATTATCGTTGTAGTTAGTGATATATATATATTATCAGCTTCACGCTGTATGCCGTACACAGCAGGGTAGGCAGAGGGAATCTAGTGTTAAGACACTCCGTTCCCCACTTTCTGTCGAATTCTGGAGCCATTGCGTGTTGAGTGGCAGAACTCAACGAAGAAAAGGAAATATAAATTAATTCTATTCTATTCTATCTCCTCGAGTGAATATCGAACCCACAACCAGTCGGTTTTACAGTCACACTTCGTGCCGCTGCGCCACGACTGGTCTCATATACATATTTTTTGTGAAATTATGAAAGTTGCATAATTTATTGAGAACTAGCGACTATATAATTGTCTATTTTATGTTAATTTGGATTAATGTTGTGTTTCAATAACAATATCATTTTAAAGTCATTATTTATATATTGAAAACTAAAGTTTCTGTCAATTAAATAAAACAGTTATTATGTAAGAAATTGATCGAGCAAATATTTTATACTGGTATGACTTTTTTACTTTTAAAACGATTTGCCAAAGTACAATAGTGAAAACTGCATTTAAATTATTTAAGCGGTTTCTGAGATTAGCGTGCACAAACTCATAGACAAACAAATATAAACAATAATAATATTTCTTAGAAGATATATAAATTTTGGATTTATAATTTTTTTTTGTTTTCGAAGTATGGAATTAAATTTTAAGCATTTAAAAAGAATTAAGTACGATTTTAAAACGACAACCGATAGTAGGGTCAACCTTTACTAAAGTGCACTCCGCTAAGCGAGAATGAAATGAAAGTTTTGCTCGAGTTTCGTTCATTTCCTTTCGTTTTGATTTATTGTTTTTGGTACAAACGTTCTTTGAACTCGAATCGATGAGTTACTGACAATAGTTGGGGCTACGAAAATATTTGGAATATCGACAAAAGTTAAAGCAATAGGTTGATATTAGTTATTTATATTGTTTCTGTTCTTTTTTGTTGCGCAGCTGGTAAGTATCAAATTGGGGAAATTTATACAGTAAAGGAAAACTAGTATTTGTCTATACAAAACACTACTTCACATATCTTGTTGAGTAGTGAAACTCAACTTTGTCTTCGTTTTCAGACCAATTAAATAAAATTAATCCTTTGAGTGAGGATTGACCTCCCAATAATTGTATTTGTAGTCTGAAGCTGTCCCACTTCATTATTATGGCACCGTCTTAATTTTAGGGTTCCGTACCTTTTAAGAAAAAAGGAACCCTTATAATATCACTTCGTTGTCCGTCTTTCTGTATGTCTGTCCGTCAGTCTGTCAAGAGCCTTTATCTAAGGAATGCTCACAGATATCAAGTTGACGTTCAAACCATATACTCAGATCTATGGTTCCTTGATTTCTTGAAAAAAAAAATGTATTTCTACATTTACTTAAAACAAAGATATAGCCATTTATATCGCAAAAACCATAGTATTTCGACACTATAAAGGGGATAAAATGTATAATACAAAATATAGGCGATTAATCCGGTTAAAATAGTTTCATTTAAAAAAAATAACAGGGTACTTCCGGTTAGAAATAGCTAAGCTAGAATTATAAAACTTGGGAGCTAGCATCTACAGATAGTACTAGTTCAGGTAAAAATATGAAAACTGTATATTTGTGGGCAAATTCTAAAAAATAATAACCTTAAAAAGGGGGAAAAAATTGGTAGTACATTTTTCCCCCTAGTTCAAGTGAGGTATCAGATGAAAGGGCTCAGACTAATGTAAGTTTGAATTACAGAAAAAGCTCGAGACCTCCAATTTTTGTACGGAACTCTCGGTGGGCGTTCCCGACTCGTGCTTGTCAGTTTTTCTTAACTACAATGATGAAACATAATTCTATACAGTATTGTATTAAAGAACGAATAAAATTTAAGTTATTTATACGATTTTGAATGAATCTTTTTTATTTAAACTCTTAGGTAACAAGGCAACACGTGGCGTTTTGCCAATAAACAATGGGAACGGAGTATCTTAAGACAAGCTTTCCTCTCCCTGCCCTGCGGGATAAAGCGTGAAGCTAGAAACAAAGTAGGAATATTCTTTATCCTAACAAATCCTTTATATGTACTCATATATACTGGTAAAGAAAACATAGTGTTAAGACACTCCATTCTATATCCATTACGTTAGGTTACATCCAACAATAAACTTATCAACATGCATACTATCGATGGAAGTGTCAATAGAATTATAATTAGAGCACGCGCGTATATCAAGCCATATAATTGTACTGTCTCGAACAACAAAGGTGTGGACTAAATCATGTTCTGGTATGAATAAGCTATGGTAATATTCGAATTAGAGATTCGAGGCCAGTCGTGGCGCAGGGGCACAAAGTGTGACTGTAAAACTGACTGGTTGTAAGTTCGATCCTCACTGGAGGAGATTAAATATATATTTATTTAAATTTAGCTGTAGTTGAATTCTGCCACTCAACACGCAATGCCTCCAAAATTCAGCAGAAAGTGGGGAACGGAGTGTCGTAACACTAGGTTCTCTCTGCCTACCCTGCTGTGTGCGGGTAAAGCTGATGCAACCAAGATTAAATGTGACGCCTGTGGGTTCGATTCCCAATTTGGAGAGTTAATTAAGTAATATTTTCATTTTTCGCTCTGGTAATAAGATAAAATGCGGCGTTAAGTTCCACGCAACACGCCTTGTATCTAAAAATTGATGAAAACTGAGGAACAGAGTATTGTCCTGAGACTCTGTTCCTCAGTCCTGTAGATTCTGAAATCTAGTAGAGTACCTAACCTAGTAGAGTAGAACTAGGTTCTCCCTGACTAACCTGTATACAATGTGGGATGTGTTTTCAAGGTGAAAAAAATTGCATATAAATGATAGCAGCTTTGTGATGATAAAACATAGTGATATAAATCTCTGTTTTGCGCTTACCATGTTAGCTAATTGTTTTTATTTTATAATATATTGCGTGTAACAATTTTATTTCTTTTAAAGTGGGAAAGTAAATATAACAGAATTGGTCATTAAATACATATTAATATTTATATTCATTCTATATAGAGTTTATTTGGCTTACCGATCTAATCTCAGGAAGCACTAATTCAAGTTATAAAAAATATTTTTGTGTTGGATAGTGCATTTATGGAGGAACACTATTATATTATGTAAATTGTTTAGGCCAGTCGTGGCGCAGCGGCACGAAGTGTGACTGTAAAATTGAGTGAATTGACTGTTCGAGGTTAAGCGCAGCGTTGAGTTCTGCCACTCAACACGCAATGCCTCCAGAATCCGGCAGAAAGTGGGGAAGTTCTTAACACTAGGTTCCCTCTGTCTACCCTGCTGTGTGCGGGATACAGCGTGAAGCGGATTTGATTTTATTTTAAATTGTTTAGATGTAATCCATTGTGGTTGCAACCACAGCTACCTCCTCCTTCCACTCAGAATGTATCGTGTGTCCCACTCAACAAATTATTTCTATTTGTTATAAAATGTGAAAAATTGTAAATTACATATATTTAAACACGTTTTCTATAATTAATACAAAGATAGATGTTAAGTAATACTATTTAAAAAAAACTACTACTATTTAAAAAAAAGTAGTGAATATTCAAAAAGACATATCTTTTGAAGCCAATCGAGGAGCACACGCACAAACGTGCGATTGTTAACACGACAGGTTATGGGTTCCATTCCTGCTAGAGGAAATAAAATATTTAATATTCCCATGATTCTCCGTGCTAACGAACATTAAACTCCACCACTCAACACGCAATTTCTCTAGAATTCCGCGGAAAGAGAGGAACATAAGTGTCTATGGGACCGTAAAGTTTTAACATTAGGTTCCCTCTGCTTACCATGCTAGGTATGGAGTACAGCGTGAGGCTAAAAAAAAACAAATATAAACTATAACAGTCGTCGTCGTTGGGACACGCCCCGACTGCACCACGATGGCGACACTTGCTCAGAGTATTTTTATTTTAAACTTTAAATATACATATCGGAAGCCAAACGCCATTTACAATGTTCGCTTGATTTATCAAGGAAGCAACGCTTTAACAATCTTGTTGGTGATTTGTTAAGGAAATAAATAATCTTTTCATTCCTGTTACAAAACATGTAAATAGGTTTATTTAGGAATAATTTATTTTATTTGTATTACTAGATTTAATATTTTTTTTAAATTTAGAGACGATGGATTCGGCGTTGAGCTCCGCCACTTAATACGCAGTGTCTCGAAGTGTCTTAACACTAGCTTCCCCCTGCTTATCCTGCTGGGAAAAAGTGAAAAGTTGATTTTTAGAGGCGCTATTTTCATTTAGAAAAATGTTTTACATTACAAAAATATATTTTAGCTTAAAATAGCGATACACATTTTTTGGCATCATGCTGTATGCCACACATAGTAGGGTAGGCAGAGGGAACCTGGAAACCTAATTTTAAAATACTCTGTTCCTATTAAATTATTTCAGTTCCCCACTTTGCGCGGACTGGCGAATCTCAACGCTGCGGTTTACCTTAAAACTTACTATAGACAATAGTGAAATATTCCAATTAAACAAAGAAATTAGTCCAAAAATACCATCGACTACGGTAAAGCTATGTATATGGCCCGTAGGCAATTCATAATTTATTTCTGGCGCACGCTACGGCTATTAGGACATCTTGATAGCTGTCTGTCGATTTCTTTCATCGTCTATTTAAAAGATGCTGGGATGAGTTGAGCATCAAAAATATACCGTATTGAGTATTAGATCAAAGTGAAAAAGGATAAAGATGGTGAAATATAAATTTTTTTTTTTTAGAAGTATAAAGAAGGATTTGAAAGAAATTGTTCTTTCTTGTTTTAATGTTGTCTAAAGATTGATAATGAGTAAAATAAGCAGTTTCACGCTTTTTTCACATATAAATAGATATCAGAGGGGGCAGCGGGAATTGAGTGTTAAGACACTATGTTCTCCGCTTTCCGACAGAAATCAAGATCAATCGATATTGATAAGCCAGTAAAAATAATCTACTAAATTAACAAGTGAATTATAAGCAACTAATAAACTCGTCGCCATAAACTAAATTAATTACTATAACACTCGCGACATTTGTCAAAAACGGCTTATTAACAGTTACAAGGGAACAAACGAACGTACATACTAACCATACATACGCCCTAAAAACATAACCCTTCTTTAAAAGTTTTCCCCAGTCGGGTAAAAAGACTTCTAAATTATTAATGTACAATTATAAATATACATATATCATACTCCAGCAAAAAAACCGTCATAATATATTTTAAAAAAAATTAGAAATACAAAAAATAAACAACAAAAAGTGTCACGCCTTCGAATCCGGGGCGGGTACTGTTATTAATACATCAAAACATGTTCACGAACACTCGACGCAATAACTCACCCCCATGTAAATTATACTTTGAAAATTAAAATGTTTCAATTTGTATACGAATTTTTTTAACTCAGATCAAAGTAGAGTTGACACTCGTTATTTTTCTACGCTTTTTTTCGCATATTTAACCGTAAGCGGAGAGAACCTACAAACTACTAGTGTTCAGACACTCTGAATATGAGACACTGCCGCATTTTGGTTTCATGAACGGGGAAAAGAATAATAAATTATCCGAAGAGGAGTTTGAACTCACAAACATCGCTTTTGCAATCAAATCAGGCAGCATTTTTATTTAATTCTTTATCTGGACACTTAATTATATCTAAAAATTTTAGTAATATTTAACAATTTCTTTCTATTTTTTTACGACTTTATCTAATTAGATAAACGATACATCAATGAAAGTACTATTGTCCTATTATTATTGGTAATATTCTAATAAGGCCATCGTAGAACATCGGGATAATATCTGACTGTAAAAGTGAAAAATATTTTTTATATTTACAATTATTTATAATCAGATCTGAAAAAAGATGAATTATGCTTAAATTATTTTCATTTCACCGCTCTGAAATGAACTCGCTTAACACGTAGTGTCTCGAACATTAAGAGGAAAGTGATGAACGGAGTTTCCTAACACTGGGTTTCCTCTGCCTACTTGCTTTATGTAGTATACGACTTGAAGCTAAATGTGAATATTAAATCTAAATTCAAATAGCAATCAAGTACATCTGAACTATGCTATTTTAGCGACAGTTTATTTTTAAAATTATATGTTTTATAATTTTTTCACTTGTAAAAACACCTGTTGCTTTGCTTTTCACGAAGACATAATAATGTTTTTTTAAGTATGTCTGTCACCCAAATTTTTTTTTAACCATTTTCAACGAGAAAAAAGTAAAATAGGGTAACTATCAAAAATGTATTTATAAACAATATCAGTTGACGCTCAGAGGTAAGATCTGAACAACATAAACTAAGAACAGAACAGATCAACAAAATTTTCTTCATTATTATAACTTTCTACATTATATTTGTCAAATTCAAATTCCACCTAACCAGTATACTCATATTAATGCAAAACAAACTTTAACCTTTCACAGATCGCATAACAGCTCTACATAACGGTATTTAATAACGTCGCTTGTCTGTCAGTCTGTCTGTCACGCTGACGTGATATTGCCTTACTCCTAAACAATAAACGAAATACTTGTTATAAATTCATAATCCCATACATACATGTGTATTGTATTGGTATTTTACATTGTTTCATTTTTTTTTTAGCATCACGCTGTATCTGCACATTCAGGTAAGTAGAGGGAACCCGAGAACATAGTGTTAAGACACTTCGTTCCTATTAATGAACTTCGTTTCCCTTCGTTTCGATTTTTTGGGGCATTGCGTGTTGGGTGGCAAAACTCTACGCCATGCTTTGGCTTATTACCAGAGCGAAGAATTGAATAGAAAATTGTAAATATTTCTAAATGGAAACTGAACCTACAACATATTGCTCTTACAGTCGTAAGCTTGTGCCTCTGCGCCACGACTGTCCTCAATATTATTTCATATCATGCGTTTTTCTCATACATAAATCAAATATCATATCATCAAAACTAGTTGTCACACAACTTTGTATTTCATAAAAAAAATATATATGAGACCAGTACTGGCGCAACGGCACGAAGTGTGACTGTAAAACTGACTGGTTGTGGGTTCGATCTCCACTCGAGGAGATGAAATATTTACTAAATTTATATTTCCATTTCTTCACTCTGGTGTCGAGGACAAGCGCGGCGTTAAGTTCTGCCACTCAATACGCAATGCGTCCAGATTCGACAGAAAGTGGAAAACGGAGTGTCCAGAGCATACAGCGTGAAGCTGATTTTTTTTAAATAGTAAATAAGTAGATAATATCTAATATTACATAAATATCAATAATTTAACTTAAATAAATAAATTAACTTTTAAGTAATAAAAATATTATTTTCTACAATTTAGTTCTTGCTTAAGATTGCGATTGAATTTAAAGTTCAATCTCAATCTTAAGCAATTGGGCGTATACGTACCTTAGAAGTCGATTTTATTATTATTTTTTAATGATATGTACCTATAGATATCTAAACAAGATACGTCACTCAAAATATTTTAACAAAGTTGAAATCCAAACTTTTAAGCAAAACCTCATCTAAATATAGCTCAGCTATAAAACATCGTTTAAACAATGCGTCAGCCAGTCAGTACTTTCTCTCTCTCTCTCTCTCTCCGCACTGTGTGTACAACTTTTAATGTATGATTCGGCGGGACTATGATTTGCATACGTTTACATAATCCAACTTGTTTTCAAACACTTCACGGCTTTAGCGCTGTGTTAATGTGGAAATGAAATTGCAAAATTTTTCGGATTTTTCAGATTATTCAGAGTTTTTTCTTCTAAGCGTATGGTTGTTTTGAACAAAAAACGGAACCCTAGTAGGGTAAGTTTGTTACCACGTCTGTTTGTCAAGACTATATTTCTCAATAACGCGTGGAGGTCACCAGATGAAAAGCATATAAAATATTTAAATTTACAGTCCATTGCTAGGTTCCCTCAGCCTTCTCTACTATATGCGTCGTGAAACTAAAAAAAATGATGTTAAGTACCAAGTTTATAAATATTTATAAGTTGTGTTTCCCATTGACTTTGAACCTACGTATAAATAAACAAGAACCAGATTGAGCTGTAAAATTACAAAATTGATGATTGTAAGAAAGTCACGTAAAATCTGAAAGACTCCCTATAGAGTATGTGTGAAGAAATTCATGAGAATGAAGCGTAAGAGGTTTAAACTATATGTGACGATTAAGTTCTTTCACCATATCCCACAGGAGAAAATGTGCTAACACTAAATTGCAATAACTGCAATTCTCAATAAGTAATATTTTTAAATACTTATAACATAAGAAACATTTAAGCAGCTTCACGTTTTTTCAGCGTAGAAGGATAGGCAGAGGGAACCTAATATTAAGACACTTCATTCCAATTTCCGGTCAACTTTCGTGGTGTGGTGGTGTTTCATGGTCGAGCGGCAGAACTCAACGCCGCGCTTTTGTCTACTTAATTATATATATAAAATTAAAAAATAAATATAATAAGTCCCCTGAGTGGGCATAGAATTCCTTACAGTTAGGCAATATCCATCTGCTACGGCCTCAATTATTTAATATTTAGTTTTCAATTTCTCGCTATAAAGTGACAACGACGTGATCTTTTATGAGGTTTTCTTAGCTTACACAGCGGAAGTATTTAAAATATTTTGTCTAATTAACAGACTTATAAATAATTTTTAAAGATTTCATTAAAAAAATTGTCAGTGTCTTAACAGGAACGGAGTGCCTCTAGGTTCCCTCTTCTACGTAGAGGATTCTAAATCGTAAAATAGGTTAAAAGTAAAAGTTATATTTTTTCACATTAGTTTTTTACAATATAAAGATATTTCAAATATATAGATAAAAAAATATAAAAAAAGATTTTACCGCCATCTACCAATGTACTTGAGAAACCAAATAGAAAGTTACACTCCTACGGGAACTCCCTAGTTACAGATTGAGACGAAAGAGCGCGCTACTTTCTTACAATTATTTATTTCTTTATTTTATATTTTTTTTAGATAGTTATTTCGCCAGTCGTGGCGCAGGGCACAAAGTGTGATTATAAAATCGGCTGGTTGTGGGTTCAATCCAAGCTTGAGGAAAAGAAATATTTATTTACATTTATATTTTCATTTCTTCGCTCTGGTGTCGAGGTAAAGCGCGGCGTTGAGTTCCGGCACTCAACACGCAAGCCTCCAGAACTCGGCGGAAATTGGGGAACGGAGTGTCTTAACACTAGGTTCCCTCTGCCTTCCCTGCTGTGTGTGGGTGGCGCTGATTTGTTTTGATAGTCATATTAGAGGCTACTAGGCTTCTATTCCCACTCGGCCTATTTATTAATTTTTATTTCCTCACTCTGGCAACAAAACAAAGCGCGACATTGAGTTTCGCTACCCAAATACTGAAAAATTTGGAAAGTGTGGAATGGAGTATCTTAACATTAGGTTCCCGCTGGCTACCCTGCTAAACGGAAAAAGGCCCGAATAGAACCCACAATCGTTGTGTTTATTGTCACACGCTTGTGCCCCTGTGCCACGAAGGCCTCATTCATGTATTATATTTGTAAATTAAATTGAAAATAAACAACCTATGTTATTTAATAATTATAAATTTAATCCTATGTGATTTAATATACTTTTTTTATCAAATTTTTTAAAATTTTAAACGTCTAAATGAAAATTTATTCTTTATCTTATTTTTTCGCAACTCCTATAGACAGGAAAGTAGGGAGGGAAGCTAGATAAAACTGAATGAACTGCATGTTGAGTGAGAGTCCTTCCCCGTGCAGTAATAGACCCCACGAACACCGATCACATTTCGCCGTTTTATCCGTTGTTTTTTTTGCTTCACGCCTTATTTATCCTTATCCCTAGGAACTTAGTTAGTGTCATGTTTCATTTTCCGCTGAATTATGGAGTGGAACTTAACGCTGCGCTTTCCTTTGCCAGAGCAAAATAAAAATACTAATAACTTCCCCGAGTGGGAATCAAACCCATAACATGTCGTGTTTATAGTTGCACGCTTGTGTCCCTTGCGCCATGACTGGTCTCAAATATAACCAGATTCACGCTGAACTTTCTGCCTAATCTGCTGTGTGCTCCCGGTTAGACAGAGGGAACCTAGTTCCAAGACACTCCGTCCCTCATTTTCTACCGATTTTTTTAGGTATTTCGTCTTGAGTGGCGGAACTCAAAGCAGCGCTGTGCCCCAACACCAGACCGAAAAAATGAAAATATAAATCTAAATAAATATTTCATATCTCCGAAAGGAAATCGAACCCTAACCTATCGCATTTACAGTTACACGCTTCTACCCCTGTGTCGCGACTGGCCTCAAATATAATATCAAATAAGAAAAAGATTTAGTAGAAATGGAGGATATTACTCCCCATATAGCATAGATAATGGAGCAAATCGGGACGTCTTTGTTAGCAGAAGTAGTTTCATCAGCTGTCGTTTATGGTATCTCAGAATGATCCTAATATTTCATATCGTGATAGCATTGAGATAACGAGCGTTTCGAGATTAAGATCGAATGGTTCAGTGGTAGTTTATTATTTTTTTTTTTAGTTCAAGTCTTATTCGGGATACAAATCCCGCATTTGGCGGAGTTTATGTGTGTCGGGTACTTAGTGTCCAGTTTTCAAGACATTGCATGGTGAGTGATATAAACTCAACACTGAGTTTTGTTTGTTGATATCTCTAAGATTAAGCGGTGCATGGTAAACAAAGTATCTTAAAACTAGATTCACTGTGTACTCTGCAAAGAACGCATTGCAGCGTGACGCTGCTAACTAGCTAGCTTTAGCATTGGGTTCCCAGGTTCTCTCTTCTATTTACCCTACTATGTATGGAATAGGTACAGCGTAAAGCCAATTTTCCCTACATATACTTCCCACACATAGTAGGGTAGACAGAAGAGATAACATGGGAACCTAATATTAAGACACTCCGTTCCTATTAAGACACTTTCGTTCACCATTTTCCGCCGAATTCTAAAGGCATTGCGTGTTGAGTGGCGGTACTCAACGCCGCGCCTTGCTCTGGTAATAACCAGACTCAAGATATTAAAATATTAAATATTTCATTTCCTCGAGTGGGAATCGAACCCACAACCTGTCTTCAGGCGTGGCCTCACGTTTAAGAACATAACTAGCCCTAACCACAATTACTAAAAGCAAACCATAGCTATTAATACTTCGCCAATATAATAAAAGTAATTACTGGATATGAATGCAATGAATACGACGTTATTTCATATAAACACAATATAAAACAAAATCTATAGCCAATCTGGGTCAGATACGTTTGGCCAATACTAATGACTAACCAGTGGACATTATAAAAGACTGTTTGTATGTACAGGAGAAGTCGATTCAGGTGAACTTCCAAAATAGAGTGTTTCTTGGTATAAACTAGAATGACTGATAGATCAATGAGATCCCTTTTGAAGCCGAAATTTTAATGGGGACGAAGTGTCTTAACGCTAGGTTCCCTCTACCTACTTTTCTGTGTGTAGGGTAGGTAAAGGGAACCTGGGATACAGTGTGAAACTAAAAAAAAAAAGAGTAATATAAGAAGAGTAATATAAGAGGCCAGTCGTGGCGCAGCGGCACGAGGTGTGACTGTAAAACCGACTGGTTGTGGGTTCGATCCCCACTCGAGGAGATGAAAATATTTACTTAAATTTATATTTCCATTTCTTCGCTCTGGTGTCGAGGTTAAGCGCGGCGTTGAGTTCTGCCACTCAACACCCAATGCCTCCAGAATTCGGCAGAAAGTGGGGAACAAAGTGTCTTAACACTGGGTTCCCTCTGCCTACCCTGCTGTGTGCGGGATACAGCGTGAAGCTGATTTTAATTTAAGAGTAATATAAAATGTACCACTAGGGATCGCTATTGGATATGCGATATCTCTAAAAATGCGGAAGATGCATGAAAGTGTGAAGAAAATCCAAAAATATATTTTAACGCTATTTTATTTCTGGTGTCGAGGCAAAGCGCGGCGTTGAGTTCCGCTACTCAATACGCAATACCTCCAAAAATCGACAAAAAGTGCGGAATAGAGTGTCTTAATACTAGGTTTCCTAATAGACTTCTAATCATAATATTTATAATTTAAACTGCATACAATAAAGAATAAATAAATAAATAAACCTAACACACCCTGACCGGAAATAAAACAAATTGACACAAACTAAAAAAAAACAGATCTTCACGAAACAAAAACAAAAAAAAATGCTTTTTTAAGAACGTCCTGTCCCAAATAATTATTATTCACCATATGACATTTTCGTGATACAGTGTCAAAGTGCCGCTTGCCACGCGTGCCTCGACGCCGTGGGTGGAATATGGAGGGAGGGCAGAGGTGGTCCCGACGTGGAGGTATGGCTTTTATAATGTGGATCTAGGAACTAAATAGGCTATATCAGCGGTGTCTTTTGAGCGGTTTTATCGTATTTTTTGGTTTTGTGATAAGAATTTTTATCTGGAGAAATGTCGTTAATAATAATGAAGTTATCACATATATAACAAATTGTTAATTTTTGAATTTTGTTTAAATATTGAGGTCAGTCGTAGCGCAGGGGTATAGCTGTGTGACTGTAAATCGGATGGTTGTGGGTTCGATTCCCACTCGGAAGAAAAAAATGTTTAATATTTTCATTTTTTCGCTCTGGAACAAAGTGTCTTAACACTATGTTCCTAGGTTTCCTCTGTTTACTCTGCTATGTTCGGGATACAGTGTGAAGCTAAAGTAAACAATAATATAATATTCAATTCCTCATTTAAGACTTTTGGATCTAATTTTGAGGAACGCGACGAAGTTAAATTACTTTAAAACATATGCAATCTTGGAATTGTAAAGCACAGTTATGAAAGTATTAAGCAAATAAGAAGTTTATGTTTATTAATATTTTGTTGACGAAATTATCAAATATTAAAAATAAACATTTATATTGTGTCATTAGGTATATGTATATACAAAGTTATCTGAATTTAAATATTTAAAAAAATAAAGGCCATTGAGGCCAGTCGTGACGTAGAGGCACAAAGTGTGACTGTAAAACCGA
Organism: Heliconius erato x Heliconius himera; assembly: GCA_013421005.1. Taxonomy (NCBI): domain Eukaryota; kingdom Metazoa; phylum Arthropoda; class Insecta; order Lepidoptera; family Nymphalidae; genus Heliconius; species Heliconius erato x Heliconius himera. Next base: position 76,043 of record JAATLQ010028020.1, on the reverse strand, counting down.
CTGATTGTGGATTCGATCCCCACTCGAGGAAGTGAAATATTTATTTTCATTTCTTCGCTCTGGTGTCGAGGCAAAGCGCGGCGTTAAGTTCTGCCACTCAGCACGCAATGTCTCCAGAATTCGGCGGAAAGTGGGGAACGGAGTGTCTTAACACTAGGTTCCCTCTGCCTACCCTGCTGTGTGCGGGATACAGCGTGAAGCTCATAAAAAATTAAAAATACTTAACAGTAAATTTTCTCGTAGTCCTGGTGGCCCCGGCAAGGTCAATTCTATAAAGTTCAGCTGAAGTGAACTTTTTAGTACGCACCTCCTAATTTTCGAGACATTGGGTGTGTGTGTAGCGGAACTGAACGCCGCGCTTTATCTTAATTAATACATAAATAAAAATCACAAACTTATTATAGCAGGAAATTGAAAAAAAAATCTAAAGTCTATTTTAAACCTTTCTCGTTCATATTCAACGCAGAAGTCTAGTGGGATTCGTGGCGGCTCTTTAGCGTTATACGTAAAGGAATTAAGTGAATAATTGCTTTTGCTTGTTACTTGACAGTAGGGGCAGTGATCACTGGTTCAAATCCTTTTCGATTATTTTAATATTGGAATATTGGTTGGAGTCGTTATGTTACTTAACATAAAATATGTAAACTAGTTATTTATTTTATTATTTAATAATAATTAAGTTTGGTGGCACAATCTAACATGTCTGATACTCGAGTTAGTAGTGGATTTGCTCTCGCTGGAATGATTTAAATATAAATTATTTATATTTCCCCGATAAGAGTAAGACAAGCAATATTTCTTTTTTGACAGAAAATGGAGCAACACAATATCTTAACACTGTGTTCTCTCTGGCTACTTTTCTACATATATACAGATGATGCTGAACTAAAAGATATGTATTTTTTTAGCGTCACGCTGTATTCCACACAATACACAGCAAAGTAGGCAGAGGAAATTCAGCGTAGAGAGTGTCTTACCCTCCGTTCCCCATTTTTCGCCGAATTCGGAACTTATTGCGCGTTGAGTGGCGGAACTCAACACTAGAGCGAAAAAATGATAATATTGAATATGTCATTCCCCCAAGTGGGAATCGAACCCACACCTGTCCTGTTTAGTTACACTTTGGCCTCAAAAAAAATTTCACCCCTTTAATCGACCAAATCTCCACATAAACAACAATAAGGGCTAAGCTTAGGGGTTATTTTAATGTGATTGGTGGCCAGCATCCCCCGTCTCGTCGTACCGTTGCATTATAAATGCATCCTTTATTATGACCTACGGCTGTGCTGTGTGTGCAACAGGGCCGCGTGACCTTTGGTGTTGGTGTGGATTTAGTAAGGTTATATTTTTGTTTTAAGTTAAATTATTTGGTTAATACGTTATATATGAAATATACGTGATTAGTTCGCTTTTAGAGTTTCATTTCTTAATATTTTTTTCTTTAATAAATTTTCCTCGGTGTGGTAACGAGGCAAAGTCTCGCGTTAAATTCCGCCGCTCGACAAGCTATGCCCCAAGAATTCGGCGGAAAATGGGGGAAAGGGAGTGTCTTAACACTAGGTTCCCCTATTTTCTCAGCCTACCATACAATGTTTATGATACAGCCTGAAGCTATAAAAAGAGCTTCATTCAAAATGTGGGAAAAGTCTATAGCAGAGTAGGCAAAAACGGTACGGTTTGTTTAACCATCTAGATACCCAGTTCTTATCTTAGATCATGAAATAAGGTCTGTAAAAGTTGAATTGCGGAGCTTTGTGCCAAGTTTTGACTTCTCGGAACGAGTAAAATGAAAAAGTCGTTCCACAAACGGGACCGAACCCCCAACCATCGCGTTTACACTCAGGCACTGACTCACTACGTCACGAAGGCATAATTTAATAAATTTTAGATAAAGTAAGCAATCTCTAAGATAAACCACTCAGAAGATTACTTTTATAACATTACAGAATTCGCATATTCAGTATTATAAAAAGACCGGAATTTTGTAGGCGAATTTGAAAACGTAGATAAATTTTAACATATTTAAGAATTTCGATGTAGTGCGACAACATCGATAGCTTCTAGCGTTATTGCACAAGGGACGCTAGTTCAAATTTTACTATCGAATATTAGTATATATTTTTTTTATTTACTTTTTTTCACTTCACGCTATGTCACGCATATAGCAGGGTAGGCAGAGGGAACCTACTGTTAGGGCACCCGAGAATTTTTTTCGGGGCATACCGTGTTGAGTGGCGGAGCCCAACGACGCGCTTTTTCTTGGTATCCATACGTATCCATTGAAATTGAGAAACGGAGTATTTTAACACTAGGCTCCCTCTGTTTGCCCTACTATATGCGGGGTACAATGTGAAGCTAAAAAGAATATACTAAATATTCCATATCCTTACTTCTTCATATATTTGTAGATATCCATTATCCATATTACGCTCGTTTAATGCATATTGCAATACATAGAATGGATCACACTTTTTGTCCAATTTTCGAGACCCAACGCCGCACTTTATCTTGTTACCAGAGCGAAAGAATAAACACAATTCATTCTCCGAATGGACATCGAACACATAACCCTCCCGCTTACAATCAGACGCTGCCGTTGCGCCACGACGGAATTTCAAATGAATATATAACATCCAACAATAAATATACAACATACTTCTATAGTAGAACTATAGAACACAATTTTCTAAGTAAATTAATTAACAATATTAATTTTTGAAGCCGTATGTCTCAAATTTCAGGTTCGCTTCGTAACTAATTATTCCTATGCATTTTGGTATTCCCTTTGCGCCGTCAAAGTCTATGAAATATTAAAAATAGCTGTGTTTAGGTTCAATGTGACTTTAGCTTTTGTTAATTTATTTTGAATAAGAAGAACTTAGAGAATATTTATTTGAAAATTATTTTTAAAAAAACAATCCTGTTGTAGTTTTATCTCAAAACGAAATCAGGACATTTCGTTTTCCACTGGCCTCCATATTTAAAGAAAAACGGCCAAATGCGAGTCGGAATGCGAACGAAAATCTCCATACCACTATCCATAAATACACAAAACTAACATTTTTGTTGTAAAGGTATCCCCTTTAATATTTCTTTTTTTCTTTTTTAAGTATGTGTTGTTATAGAGGCTATGAAAATACAAGTCACATTCGTTCCTCTGCCGAATTCTGTAGGCATTCTGTGTTGAGTGGAGGAATCCAACGCCGCATTTTGTCTCGGATGGGATTTCGGATGGGATTTCGAATGGTGTCTCCTTTAATTTCCTCAGGTGCGAATAGAATGTGTGTGAAACTGTTGCATTTACAGTCAGGCGCTTGTGTCTCTTCTTTTGTCTCTCACACCACGACTGGCTTCAAAACCAATTTCATAATATATATTAAATATACATTGAAACTGAATACATTATTATGTAGTACAGTAAAATAGTCCGGTAGTAGTATTAGTACACTAAAATAGTCCGGCACTAAGTGGTTTTGAGTGCAGGTTATGTTACTTATTTTATGTTGTGTAAATCCAACCTAACCAAACTTGTACTTAAAAACCTACAAATCTTTAGCTGTGGTACCATAGTATATTCTTATTACTTCACGCTGTATCCCGGGGCGTATAGATGTATGGCGGGTTAGGCCCATCCCGCCATATGCGGGTTACAGTGCCGGAACGGAAGTACACCTCCGTTCTCCACTTTTAACCAAATTCTGCCGGCATATTGAGTGGCGTAGCTCAATGCCGCGATTTTCCACTTTACCGAAGTATATATGATAATACCAAAATATCTAATAGTACCTTGAGATTCTCTCTAAATACGGTACCACCTCCGAACAAGCAACCAACAAATGATCTTCAATTGCGGCAAACCGATGCAAACGCAAGGAACGAAACACGCGATGAAAGGAAAGAAACTTTCTCCCCTACTAATCGTTAGGGGTGAATAAGACAAAGGATAATTATTGGGGCATCCCCGGTCTCAATGCGGGCATTGTGGCCATCATCTAATTGAGCTCGATTTAAACTGAACTGATAATGTTACGTGATTTTGTGAATGGTGCCTTAGTAATGGATGTAATGGAGGTGATTGGTGAATTCTTTGGGTATTTAGGTGAAGAAGTAATTTAGTTGGGGCCAGTCGTGGCGCAGGGGCACAAAGTTTGGCTGTAAACACGACTGGTTGTGGATTCGATCCCCACTTGAGGAAATGAAATATTTATTTAGATTAACATTTTCATTTCTTCGCTCTGGTGTTGAGGCAAAGTGCACTAGGTTTCCTCTGCTTAGTCTGCTCTGTGCGGGATACAGCGTGGTATTTTTAAGTTGTATCCCGTACACAGCAGGATAAACGACGGGAACCTAGTTCTAGTTGAGAGTTCAAGATTTTAAGATTTTGTTAGGTTCAAGGGTACATACTTACTACTTCCTACTTCTTTCTTTCTACTTCCGTTACTAAGTGACTAATTGACAACACACAAACGAAACTACTGTACTTATTAATTAAATAATTAAAAATTAATTAGAAATTAGATATTTAGGTAAGTTAGGAAGTTAAGAGGAGACCTAAGAAAGGATTTCTACCGTGACGACAAACATTGGATTTTTTATTTTTGCCAAATTGAATATGCTAATTTTGGAAAATATTGATTCGATTGAAAAAAATATGATGGCTAGTCCATTTATCAAGGAAGGTTATGAATATATTAAAAGTTATTTTAATTTGACGACGGGGGCGAAGCCACAAATGAAACTAGTGTTAGTATGAAATATAATAAAACCTATTAAAAAGTTAATAAAATTTAGTTTTATTGTGACCCAAAAAACGCTAAAACCACGCGTATATTAAAATTTTTATTCTTACACGTGGATTCGAATATAATTGGACGAATTTAGATAAAAAGCATGTAACAGTTAAAGCTACTTAAGTTTTTAATATAAATATATATACAACATCCACGATATTCAAGGAAATTGAGAATTATTTGATTAAGCCCCTGCTTTGCAAGGATTTTTGTTGACAGTCTAAATAATAATAATAGGAGCGTGGGTTTTTAGGGTTCCGCTCTCCTCTTAAGGAAAAACGGAACCCTTATAAGATTACTTTGTTGGCCGTCCGTCCGTTTGTCAAGAGTCTTTATCTCAAAAATGCATGGAGATAACGAGTTGAACTTTAAACTATATATTCAGATCTACGGTCTTTTGATTTCCTGAAAAAAAATGTATTTCTACGTTTACCTAAAAAAATATGGCCGTTTATAAAGCAAAAAATGCGTATTTTCACACTAAAAGGGATTCAAAGTTAATAGGGTACTTTCGGTAGACCTAGAATTATGAAATTTGTCAGCTAGCATCTAAAGGTAGAACTAGTTCATGAAAAAAAATGAAAACTAAATATTTGTGGTTAAATCCTAAAAAATAATAGTATTAAGGCTGCTAGTTCAATGAGGTATCAGATGATAGGGCTTGGTTTCCAATTTTGTTATTTTTTTTATGACCAATTACTGTATGGAACCCTCGATGGGCGAGCCGGACTCGCGCTTGTCTGAGTTTTTTTAGTTTCACGCTACATCCTTCATATAGCAGGATACGCAGAAGGAACCTGGGGACTTAGTGTTGGGACACTCTGATCATATTAAGACACTTTCGTTTCCCACTTTCCGCCGAATTTTTGAAGCAAAGAGCATGGGGAACCGATATCCTAATTATAAAATTAATTATTTCCTTATTCAAAATTAACTAAAGTGATTATTACTATACTACACATTGCATTGCACTCTAGTAGACTAACTTAGCTAACTTCCATACAAAATTATAGTTAATATTAAAATCATACACACCAAACCATCCAAAACCGTCGGAAGCGAGCTGAGGGTGAATTTTAAGCAAGCTTTATTATACAAATTTAATTATTCGTCTGGAAAATGGAGTTTGCCTTTCGTTTTCAACGCCTTTTGTACCTTCGCGTGACTATTTCGGGTTATCTCCATGTCAGGGTTAAGTTTTGTGACATTAGATTAGAGATTGGGGTAATAATTGTCCTGAAGTTATCGTATTATAGCATCGCGCAGTATTAATAATTGATTTTGATGGGTTGTGTATTATTCTATGAGAGGCAATAATATGATAAATATGTTTTTTCCGCATCACCGTATGGCAGGGTAATCAGAACGGACTTAGTGTCAAGAGGAAGACAATCAATCCCCCATTTTCCGCGGAAGTCAACGCCGCGCTTAGTCTCGTTACCAGAGGTAGAAAATAAAAATAATCTATCCCTTCGAGGAAAAATAGCAACCATAACCATCGTATTTTTTCACTTAATAATGATTAATAATTACTATAATTTAAATTACATATAAGTGAACTATGTTAACAAGTGGTGCCTTAACTGTATACACGATAGTTCCTGTGGTCGATTCTTACTCGGGGGATTAATGCTATTTTGGAATTGACATTTCCTCTATTTTTTTTACCAAAACGCCACTTTTGCGATGTTTCTCATATTAGGCTGAAAGTGAAGAATGGAGTGTTTGACACTGTTTTATTTATCTCTCTACACGAAGAAAAAAAATGAAATCCACATACTTTCATTTTCGTTTATTAAATATGTATATTTAATATTAACAGAGCGAGCCCATATAAAAAACAGTAGGGGTCAAATAAAAGCTAACAACTAACTAACAAATAAAAGTGCTACCACAATAACTCATAAAGAACTCGCAAGGCATATCACATTAATCATTACCAACCTCATTTACAATGCTTATCGCGTCTAATGATATTTTAAAAAGACTTTAACCGTATAGCCTTATACCGTAAAAACTTTTTACAATACCGTAAAATAGAAATTCAACTTTTTTTTTTACCGTATATTTGCCATATCGAGTGCCGTGTTTCAAAGAGTGGTAAGTAACCTAATGTATGTCAGCACGCTACTATTAAAATTAATAAAATTAGTTCGTGGGATTTTTATTGTATGAAAATGCTGTAAAGAGGCCGGCGAGGTTTGATAAAACAGGGTGTAAAGTGCAGGGAATGTGAAAAATAATGGTTATTTATATGGAATTCTTCTAAATCATGCTATTTTTATGATATTTTAACTGTTGTTTTTTTTCAATTATAGAGAAATACTATTGGTTTTAGAATTTTTTTTCATAAAGGAGCTGTCGTGGCGCAATGGCACAGTGAGTGACTGAAAGTTGCAAATGCGACGGTTGTGAGTTTGATTCTGCACTCGGAAATGAAAGTAATTCATTTCCTTAATCTGCTAACAATATAACGTTCAGTTTCGCCACTCAAAATTAAATGTCTAGAAAAGTTATCGGAAGTGGGGACCCGAGGTGTCTTAGCAATTGATTTACACACCTATTGCTATATACGGGACCCAGTGTGAAGAAAAAAATCGATTAAAGAAAAAACAAGAAAAGATCTTTCAATTATAAAAATACTTCCATATCATAATTCAGCTTATCAATAAAATGCCAAGACCCAATAGCGCCGGTCCCGTAGGCCGTACGTGGTACGTGGGGATGTGTTGAATATTTCATTCGAAGGTAAAGAGGACAAAGATATGAGAGTTGGATCGCGTTCGTAAACAAACCTGCGACCACTGGTTCTCGATAACAAATTATAAAATATGACAAACTAATTTTTATAATTGATGCTAATGTATAAAAAAATATGTTTTCTTTTTATTTAATACTGGTAAAATTCAATAAACATTTTGTCCGTACTTATTTACTACGTATTATTTATTCATATATTTTTAAAAATTTTATTGGTTGCCGCCTACTTTAGCAAAGCCAGTAAGCATGCTGATCAAAGTTGCTTTAAATATTCAAATGAAAAATATAGTGTAGCTTCATTTCACTCTCACTTTGCTCTACTGTTGTTTTATTAATTAAATATAATTTGACTCGATGGAATAAAGTGTCGTAACACTGGGTTCCCAGGTTCCTTTTGTCAACTCCGCTATATCCCATGTAAGGCTATAAATATATACTTCAGCGAATGAAATTTAACTCCACAACTATTGGACTTCGGTAAAAACTACCATCACCTAGATAATAGAACAAATTAACAACATGATTTAAATTATACATGTCTGAATAAGGTAAATAATTATTAAGGAAAAAGAAATTATACTAAACTATAAAACGCTGCCTACAAAGATGACGAAGCAATTTTTTTTATTTTAAATTAACTAATAATAATAATACTGATATTTCTTAGTGATAAAATGCCTATGAATTAACTATAATATCCACATTAAGCTTTCACCATTCACAATATATGAAGGTGAATATAAGCAGTTAGCGGAGTGCCTTTACACAAATTTCTCCTAAACAACAAAAAAATCGATAATAATTCGGATAGTCAAAATAAACACAAACTCGACTCGATCTCAATAAAGTACCATAGTAGTAACTCTAAATACTATCAGGTCGAAACGCCCGAGGCCTAACATTATTTATTTAATACACTCCACTCCAAGGCTAACGTTGGCTCTATAATTGTTTCTAACCAATTTCACGTGAAAATACGTGGATACTTCGAACAACATTGTTTTTAAGTTGATTTATAAATATATATGAAATATATAGTATAGAGGATAGGTGTTTGAAGCCAGGCGTGGCGCAGGTGTGGCGCTGGTGTAAACGCGTGTGTGAATTCAATTTCCACTCGAGGAAATTAAATATTTAATGTTTTCATTTCTTGGCACTGGTGTCCAGGTAAAGAGCGGCGATGAGTTCCGCCAATACGCAATGGGTCCAGAATTAGACGGAAAATGGAAAATAGAGTGTGTAAACACTAAGTTCCCACACTCTCTCTACCAATCATGGCGTGTGCAGGATACAGCGTAAGGCTGAAATAACTGACAAAATATACAACAACAAAATACTGAAAAAAATACGAACAAAGCCGCATGGAGTCTGCTGCTATTCTGTTTTTAAAATACTAGCAGCCAACACGTGGCTTTATCCGCTTAAGCTTATATTATAGCCATGCTAGAGTAGGCAGAGGGAACCTAATATTAAAACACTCCGTTCCCCACTTTCCACCGAGTTCTGAAGTTCATTGCGTGTTGAGTTGAGAAACTTGACACCAGAGCGAAGAAATGAAAAAAGTTATTTATTTTGACATGCATTCTCCTATTGTGTAATATAGTCTCTTTTTACCGTACAATGTCCTTCGTGTGTTCTCCATACAACGTGACATTGGCGAAGTGATTAGTGCTCAACTGGCACGCTCGAAGCGCCATAAATGAAGAACTGAACTGAACTGAAAAGTTATTTAAAACTACTTAAATGTATATTAGTTATCTCTTTAAGTTGAATCCGTATTTTCGGCGCAAGTTTATGTTAATGCGGTTTTCGCGTTCATTAGATAACGGCCGCTATATTTTAATCTGAGCGTCACGTTACGTTGTAATTAAATGGAAACATTGCATATAATGTGAATTTGTGAAGAGGTGAGAATATATTTATAGTTGGAAACTGTATACGAATTGGTATGAGATTCAATCCTTTTTCTAGGGAATGAATTATTTTGATGTCTTCTGGTTAGTAATAGCAAATGCTTATTTTAGATATAATTTATTCAATTAGAATATTTAAATAAAGTCATTATATTCCTATACGTATAACAGAAGAAAAAATGCTAAGTTATTGTTTAATTAATAAAAATATTATTAATTTAAGTGGGAAAACGGTATTTTTTTTATTTAACTTCACGCTATATCCCGCATATAGCAGGGAAGGCAGAGGAAACCTATGAACATGGTGTTAAGACACTCCTTTCCCATAATAATCCTTCTGTTCCCCACTTTAAGCAGAATTGTTGAGTGGTGGAACTCAACGCCGCGCTTTTTCCTCGTTACCAGACCGAGGAAATTAGAATATGAATTATAATTTCCTACAGTTTGAATTGAACTCACGATCTGTAGCATTTATAGTCACACGCTCGTACACCTGTGCCACGACTGGCCTCGTGAAACGATAAAAACTAGTAAATATAAACATACGCCCCAACGTACCTCGAATCATCTACCTCCATTTACATTCAAACACTTAACAACTTTGCCTAACAAAATGCCAAGCACAAATATAATCCAGCACCTCTAATTACAATTTCATAAACGCGATAGGGACAGCGCGCTAGCGTCACAAGCCAAGCTAAATAAAAACTTGAGAGTTCATCTCGTGAATTTTAATAAGGACACTAGGAGATGTTAATTTAATTATTTAATAATAAAGCGAGGTCTAGCACGCTCTAATTGACTCGAGCGAGGAGCTATGGAGGAATTCTTTTCACTGTCTTTTCATATTTGTGAAGGTTATATGTTTTATATGTAAAATGTCTACGGTAAGGACTCTCAGATTTAGCCTTCTTTGTTAACATTGACACTTAGACAGTTATAGTGGATTCAAATACGTGTGGTTTAATATGTTTATGTAAGTTTGTATGAAAAACGTTGTGTATATATGTGGCAATCTCCTTAGAATCCGTTGTAGCACTGAAGGCCATGGAGCGAGTGAGTGACAGTGCAGATCTGCTTCGTCAGAGATTACAGAAGCTGATATTTGTATCTCCAACTCCCCTTAGCACAGAGGGCAGGAGAGTCATAGCGATCCTTCTGTAAGTGTTCGAGCTCGCGGGTGCCCTAAGAGAAATCTTGGGACATACTAAAGATGATGGTGGTCAACAGTAGACAGACTTTCCGCTGAGGCGTTGTAATGGCATGTGCGAGCGATTCTATGGTGTAGGTATGTAGGAGGAGAGGGTTTTGCTTGGTTTTAGTGGGTAGTTTCAGATTTTCTAGCGATGAATCCCATAGTAACACATTGGTCCTACGCATGAGCGGTCTGCGCTAAAGCATTTTCCACCGACAACAAAAAACACTAACATAAAACTTATTTTATAATAGAAAGATGTTAACTGAAGAGCAGTGAATAAATACATAGAGTAAATAAATTTTGTCGTAGGCTTGAAGCGTTGATTACGCAATCAAGTTAAAGTAATTTTAATCAACTTTAATCAGTGCTAGTTGAAAGCAAAATGTTACAGGGTTATATATTTTACAGACATTTCGTTCCCATTAATACACTTACGTTCCCAAGATTCCGCCAAATTCTGGAGACGTGGCGTATTGAGTTCTGAAACTCAACGATGCGCCTCGCTTTGTTGCTAGATAGAGCGAGAAAATGAAAATATTGGATGATTATTTCCCCGAACGGGACTTGAACCCACAACCGTCACGTTTACAATGACACGTTTGTGGCACTATGCCACCATGGTGTCGATGGTTATTTCGTAATACCTTAAATAAAACATGTCAAGTAAATATATCATTATTAAATATTATTAGAAAAAGCATGTATATTTTGATTTACAAAACTAAAAATATTACTTACAGCCATTCAACTCGCGATGTTGATGCCAAGATGTTACTTTGTTTTTAAAACACGCTTTTTGGCAAATGAAACTACACACATTCTTACGTAAAGTTTCACTTGTACGAAGCATAAAATTATATGATATAAACATATACAGATACAAGACATTATCGTTTCTTTATAAATTTAGTAGAATTTCACAAAACAGTCTATCGAGAGATGAATATTAAGAACTGTATTATCTTACTACGGAGGTTCTTTACACTTAACCCACAAAATAAATGTTAAATAAAAACAACAACTGAAATATAAAATATGAAAAATTTAGAAATAAATCACTCATAATTAATATTATTTATTATTATTATACGTAAATGAAGCCCGTCGTGGAATAAGCATAAGAGTGTGGATGTAAACGTGACAGGTTGTGATTTCGATTCCCATTCGAGGAAATGTAATATTTTACTGTTTAATTTTCCTCGCTCTAGTGACGAGCCAAAGTGTGGCATTGAGTTCCGATACTCAGAGCGCAATGTCTCCATTGACGGAAACTCAATTCGACGGAAAATGGGAAACAGAAGTGTTAAAGGTTAAAAGGGAATAGAAGTGTCATAACAATCGGTTCCCAGGTTCCCTGCTGCCTACCCCGCTATATGGAGGATACGGCGTGAACTTTCACACAAAAAAATTATAAAAAAATACATACGAGATACTATAAATAATTAATTACATTCCTCCACCGTCGCCTTCATTATTTCAAAATAGAATTGAACCTATAACCTATGTCCTATACTCATCGTACAGCAGAAGAAACAACACTTACTATAGACTTCACCCACAAGTACATCTAGCCTGCTTTAATAAGAGAGACAGTATAAACAGAGAGACAGACAGAATATCACGAAATGCATACGCATTACGCCGCGGGCCGTCGCGCGTCTTGTAGTCGTTCGTGTATTTGACTATATTAACCGCTTCCCGACTATAGTACATGCTGTTAGTGTTTCTATATACTGTATTTATATTTGAAATTATTTTATAAATAATTATTTGTAATTCTTATTTTATAAGAGTTGAATTGGTGTGAAGACACCACGTTGGCTTGAAAAGCAAAACCTAACGAAGCGTTTTGTCTTAGTAAAGCGATGAATTATAAACATTATTTTTACTTGGAACCGAACCCATAATTATAGTGTTCACAGTCATATGCTGTCCAACTATTGGCCTTAAATTATAAAAATTATATATTCAATAAAATTATATTAACTTGCATAACACATAAAAAATACTTACTAAAGAACTAGAATTGATTGAGGTGTATTGGCACAACGGCACAACGTGCGACTGTAAATGCGACGGTCGTGGGTTCCATTTCCCATTCATTATACATAAAAATAATTTTTTTTTCGTTCTGATATGTATATAAATTGGAACGCCAGGAACGGAATGTCTTAACACTAGGTTCCCTGTTCTAACACCGCTATATGCAGAATACTGTGTGAAGTTAATAAAAAAAATATCTGTAAGTATATATATTCGCAAATTATCCAGAAATGATAAGCTAAGCGGTACGCCTTTACATCTTAAAGGTCAGCTTTAACCTCGCGTGTATTGTGCGGGCAATTTGTATGAGAACAATGAGATGAGGTTCCGATTCGAGCCTCAAAGGTTTAAAATGTTGAAGACCGGTAATGTATGTGTACCGGTGTATATACATATCACGTGTGGTACAAGAAATAATAATATTTATTTACAGCTTCACGCATTTCACGCAAAGCAGAGGGAACCTAGTGTTAAGTTATGCGTTATGCGTGTAGAATAGCAGGGTGTCACGCTTTGTTTTATTACCAGAGCGAGGAAATAAAAATAAATCACTCCCTCGAATGGGAATTGAGTCCCAACACTACTTACTTCTTAACACTAGGCTCCCTCTGAATACTCTGCTGTGTGCGGGATACAGCGTGAAGATATTTTTTTAAGTGATACTAAATACTAAAAATTATATTAAAATTTATAAAAAAGTAAAAAATACTTATCATATTGTAGTAAGCAACGAATGTTATGTGATGTAACGAATATACGTCCTTTTTTAAGTTTCCTTTTAAATTAAAATAGAATTATAATAGTTAAAATCGCTTTTTGCCTATCACATAAGCCACATCTTCTACTACATAAGCATTGCGATAAAATCAAATCGCTATCGCTAATCGTCCATTGTGTGATAGCGATCTGTTTGTGACATTCCCGTGTGATACATCAGAAACGTCATCTTGCATAATTAATGATATTACAATAAGATTGGAAAATGTTAAAATGTTGGTGGACGTAGGTATGTCGTTTTGACACGAATAACTCTTATAATAAACTCTTATTTAGGAGAATTTCCCATTTTTACCATCTTCATAAAAGGAGGAGGTTCTATATTCGGCAACATTTTTTATGTAAAACTTTTGATTTCTCACCATTTTATAAATATCAAAGTACCTATATATAAATAGTAAACATCTATATATATAGAAATGTTTTTTTTTGTTTTGGGGATTATAGGCGGCGCCATCTCACAATTCCTATGGGAACGAAAAAACAGTTATAACTGGTCTAATATATATCTAATAATAAAGATAAAAAAATATAACAAACAAGTATTTCTACTTTCTTTCAAAAAAGACTGTACTAATGTTAATTGCAGAAACAGCAAGGACAAGTTTAGACAAGTTGGTAATATTCATAAAATTGTAAATAATCTAGGAATATATAATTCTCGATCTCTTTCATCAACATACATAAAACAAAACTATCTCTGAATGGAATCGAACCCACAACCAACTGACACTACCATCAAAACTTTCATTTGCTCCATGTCATCTCAGCCCGATAGTACCACCGAGAGCACCACAGCATCTTTAATAAATATCCCAACACTTGGTTCTGCTCTTACAAATGCTCTGTAATGCATCCGACCGAGTGTACACAGCAGTGTCCTCTTATTTCACCTTTCATCTCATGGACCATTAAATACTTGAACGCGCGTCTCTAAATTTTAGTGAAATATTGTATGTATGAGATAAAAGGAAGTGATACGTATTATATATTGTGAAATAAGACTGTTTTAGTATGGTAAAAGGAATAATCTTTATGTTTGTATGAAGTATTTTTGAAATATTTTAAAGTGTTCGTTGAAGTGTCGTTTTGAATTAATGTTTTTTTTTTAGAATAGCGTGATTCTATCTAGTGAGGGTATGAAAGCTGTTCAACCCCTCGAGTGTGAATCGAACCCACAACGTCGCGCTTACTGTCGTACATTAAGTCGTTGACGGTTTTTAATGATAATAGTATCAAAATGTTTGTTTTGTTTCATGTTTAAATTGTTTTTATAGCTGTTACTATTTGACAGTTTTTTCGTTCTTTCGTGAAGTGTAGAAAAGTTCTACCACCTTTATTAAGATCGGCACGACGATGTTAAATTCAAATTTTAAATATTCTTTATAATGACTTTCGCTAGCACTTTTGTCGGCTAACGAACGTAAAAAATAAATTTGCGGCGGATAATTTACGGGACCCCCGTTATAGCCCGCACATAGCAGGGTAGGCAGAGGGAACCTGGAAACCTAGTGTCAAGTAAATCTGTCCGACATTAAATCACTTCCGTTCCCCAATCTTCACCAAAATCGAGAGAGATAAGAGATAAATAAGTAAAATAGTTTAAACTTCATAATCGAGTTAAAAGACGCGTATCACTTAATGTGGACCTGTGGGGCCGTCGTATATTTAATTTTTTGTAATTTCTCCCTTCCGGTAGAAAGAACGTGGCATTGAATTCACTTACAACACGCTTTTTCTCGAAATTATATCGAAAAGAAGAGAGCGGAGTGTCTTAACACTTGTTTCTCAACTTCTGCTTATCCTGCTTGCTCTATGCGGTTTAAAATGTGAACTAAAAAATAACCTCTTATTAACATTAGGTATATTTAAATTTAATACAATAAAAGTATAAAAAATAACGTTATATTAATGTACGGTCACGTAATTAAGCCGCGTTAAGTTGTAAACTTTATTATGTTAGGCCTTAATGAACAATTTACAAGACTTTTTTATCGACTTACTTTTTTTTTATTCAAATTTAATTTAATAGGTTACAGTATTTTATCAAATATACGAGTACCAGTACCAATTTAATACCAGAGTAACAGTGACAAGGTGTCCATAGGACAAGGTTTCCATTGGGTTACCTTTTATAATTTCGATAAATGAATTAATAAATAGTAAATAATTAATAATACTCGACTAACATTTTTAGTACACCGTAGCATAGCAGAGTAGACACAGGGAACTTAGAAAGTTAATGTTAAGACACTCCGTTCTTATTACTTTCTGCTGAATACTGGAGACGTGCGTGAAGCATTGAATTGCGTATCAAGTCCTCCGAGTGGGAATCGAATCCACAACCGTCGCGTTTAGTTGCACGTTCGTGCCCCTACGCCACGACAGTCTCAAACATGCAATACAATTCTAACATAAAAAGTGTCTCTTACGTATTTACATTATCATACAGACCGAATTTATTTTATTCATATGATTGTTTGTTTCTTGGACGCCGGCTTACTTTCGTACAAAATCCTTTTAATTGATAATAAATATATATTCAAACCCAGCTCAAGGAAATACGTACAAACATTTAACTATTTGTATAGTTATTGTATGCCTTTCATCATCGTCATCATATCACCCTTTAGACGGGACAATGGTCAAAGACCACGCTGATCGGTCCTGCGCTTAAGCCAGCGGCCTCTCGCGCCCGCGGCCTTGACCAGATCGTCGATCCATGTCAGCCTTTACATATAGATAATTTTTATATATGGATATATATTTATATATATTTCTCTATACAAAAAACTGGTATTCTATTTATACTAACCATATAGAGCACGTTGTCACTAGACACTTTATTTTCATAAAAAAAAACACCAATCCACAAGTACTTATCACAAAATGAACCCGTGCAATAAAACTTGCTAACTTTGTTTACGACCGAGCACAGACGTATTAATCAATTTGTGTCATAAACGAAACGTGCGTCATGAAATATCGCGCGAACAAAAAAGATGTAGGGCCGCGGAGGCAAATTGTGGATTTATTGGTTGTAAAGCTTACTCTACACTTATTCTGATACTTTTTTTAACACTTTTAAAGTGTTATTCTACACTTAGGAAATAAAAATAGTTATTTAGAAAGCTTATAAAAATTTGAACGTAGCGGGACTAAATAGCCTGGTCGGTTTTCAGGAGGCGCGGATTCTAGTTCCGCTACGTTCAAATTTTTATAAATAAAAAAATTAAATTAAATCAGCTTCACGCTGTATCCCGTACACAGCAGGGTAGGCAGAGGGAACATAGTGTTAAGACACTCCGTTCCCCACTTTCTGCCAAATTCTGGAGGCATTGCGTGTTGAGTGGCAGAACTCAACGCCGCGCTTAACCTCGACACCAGAGCGAAGAAAAGGAAATATAAATTTAAGGAAATATTTCATCTCCTCGAGTGGGGATCGAACCCACCACCAGTCGGTTTTACAGTCACGCCTCGTGCCACTGCGCCACCACTGGCCTCAAATTTTTATAAGTTTTCTAAATAAGTTTTTCTCTGATACTGTTATTGTATAGTAAATTTGAAATAATTTTATAATACTATAGTCTGTGATAGTGCAGTGGAGCAGTCTCAAGCTGTAAACGCTGTCTATGAGTTTGGTGTCTATTTGGAAAAAATATTATATTTACATTACCTCCTTAGTGTGGTTATATTTATCGCAATGTTGGGTTCTGCTATTCAACATACAATATTCTTGAAACTGCATAGGAAATAGACAGCGGAATGTCTTATCACTAGGTGCTCTCAACTTACGCTGCTGTGTATGGGTATGAATAATATGTAAACTCCGTATATCGCGTATCGTTTCTATCCCGTGGGTTCGCTTCCCGCTCGGTGAATGAATTATATACTATTTTCATTTCCTCGCTCTGGTAGCAAGACACAACACAGCGTTAAGTTTTACCACTCAAAACGCAATATCTCGAAAATTTGTTGGAAATTGAGGTACGTAGGTTACCTAGGCCTATATGGGATACAGTGTTACTACGTGTTGTTGCTACGTGTACAAAAATATATATTATTAGCTCATATAGAAGTGTACCACCACTGGACAGAAAGCCTTAAAGCTTGCAAATCGCTTGTCAGTTAACACAAAAACAATCCAACGGGCCGTTAATTTCGAACCAACTTATTGCGGTGACTGATTGAATTGTGCTCACATTATAAATAATAAGCTTTTATATATTGTGGATTACGTAGAGATTATGTAGTGCTAACTCTCTGCTCTCTATTTCTGAACATTTTCGAGATACAGCGTTATATTTGGTGGAACCTAACGCCGCGCGTTGTCTTAATAGATCGAAGATATTACCAAATTTGAATATTGTGTAATTACAAGTGAATTTGAATCCACAACCAGTACTTAGATATAGAGTTTATAACTGAGCCACGATGAAATCAATCTATGCATGTAAGTCATAAGGTCCCTTCACATCACGGAGTATTTAAGGTAACAGATAACATAACAATATTATATTTAATCATCATTTTTGTATCTACTTCTTTCTTCTCTTTTTCAAAAAAAATTTTGTTCTTTATTTTTTTATATTATCTTCATACATAACCAAGCAGCAGAGTAGGTAGAAAGAATAGTATTAAACCATTCCGTTCTCAATTTTCCGTACAATTTCAAACCATTGCGTGTTCACTGTTGGAACTTAACGCCGAAATTATGTCACTACTATAAGTTGACAAATTATAGAAGGAATTCTTAATACAAAAATTTCCCACAATCAAATTTAACTATAATTTAGTACTTTAATCCTTACTTTATAAAGACGGCGGCAGCAATCCGGTTTGAATAAATTGTTATTTTATTGACTAGCATTAATATGAATCTATTCTATCTTTCATTAAGGCTGGTTTTGGGTTCGATGCCCACTCGAGGAAATGAAATATTTATTTAAATGTATATTTTAATTTCTATACTCGCTAAGGAGTCGAAGAGCGTTGAAACGCGGCGTTGAATTCCACCACTCAAAACGCAATTTCTCCAGAATTTAGCGGAAAATGGGAAACGGGGTTTCTTAAAACTAGATTCCCTCTGCTTAACCTGCTGGTGAAGCTGATTTATTTTTGTTATCTCTCATTGAATACTCCAGGTGCTGTGTGAATTAGTTCGCTTTTTGCTGATTAGTTTCTGATGCCGCTGGACTTACTAATGATAGTACTATACGTTTAATCCGTATATATGGATGTCAAAGCTGCGGCTGTTCTTTGAAGTAGAGAACTTTAATCATATTTTCTATAATTACTTTAATTCTTTATTTTAGACAATTTTATCTTTTTTTGTTGACTATTACCAAAAATTACATATTTATTTAAATAAAATTTTCATTTTACAGATAGTAGAGTTCGGTCGGCAATGTTTCAAGAATTCGGCGAAAGTATCTTAATGGAGAAAGAGGTATCCTTGCCCAAAGTAGGCAGAGCCATCCTAGGAACCTTGTTATGTGCGGTATATCCTCCACAGCTTGGAGCTAAAAAAAGGTAGTAGAGTAACGTTACTATACTGTGCACCAGATTAGAGGGAACCTGGAAAAAAATTGACCCACAACAACAAAATATATTCAACAAAAAATATTAAAATCTCATATAGTTTTCTTTAATTTTGTCAAAGAACAAAAAATAGTCATCATGTAAGTAAATCTCCAAGTCGACGTCTCATCACATTTGCCAATTATTTTGACATAATCTAAAAAGTTGAAAAGAATATTATTTTTCAATATAAGTTATTCGAACGCTCACGCGTCATAAAGTTGACTCGCGAAACACGCCGGATTTCCTCCGTTCAGTCCGCGCATAATAAAACTTGGAAAGTATGAAAGTTGTCGATAAATCACAAAAAAAGGTTGATATTATTTTTCCTAAAATAGCAAATAATTTTTACGATGCGATGGTTTCTATCTATTTGAAAATATTTTATATTTATAAGATACTACTTGTATTAAAATTTTTTACATGTAGGAAAAATCTTCATTGTTTTCTTCTATTTTCCAAACAATTTAAAATTAGCAAAGGGTAAGTTACAGGTATTTTAATTTCATTCTGATTAGAACGATAATAAAATATTAATTAAAAAACCCTTTTTAAAAAGAAACTTTATGTTTTTTCAAGGTATATTATATTTTACAGATCCAGCCCTTTCATTTGATATCCATATTAAAAGGATTGTTCATAAATTTGAAATCCGCCATTTTGTTGCGGCGGCCATTTTGTATTAACAAATTATATATCACTCACTGAACTGAAGTCGTTATACAAATTTCAGCTTAACAACAAGTCTACAGGAAGTGGGTCAACTCAAATTGACCTTGCAAGATTTCTCATACACTAACACTATAGCTTGTAATAATTTAAATGTGTACTATTCTGTGAAACGGTTTTCCTAAACCATCCGGTTAGGTGCTACGATAGTGATTATTTTATAACCATGTCTTAAGCTTTTCTTAAGGAAAACCTCGTGTAAACCGGATTTTGCACGGCGGAACTAAACACTGCTTCTCACCAAAGGCAATATTAAATACCATTCTGCATATATACCATAATGTCACCGTAACCAATATCGAGCGCTGCTGTTTTTCTTTTGAGACACTATTAGGTAAGTTTCTTCGAAAGTAGAATTATACGAAGTTTCGAGCCACGCGCGATCATTTAATTGCAAATTTCTTGTTGTTACTAAGTTAAATGGAAGGCTTTAAAGGACGTTCGAAGAATAAATTTTCAATTCATACAAGGCAAGGCTAATTTTGTTTTATGAGACGTGGTTGGATTTACAAATAATTTGGAAAAATAGTTTTTTAGCATTTTACAAAGTGGGCAAGGTGCACTTGGAACCCGCAGTTGGTTTTCCTAGTTTTGTAGAACTATCAAAATGAACTTCATTATAATATGTTTTTTTTTGTAACTAGGATTGGAACCCAACTACTATCTGGTTTATTTGGACATAAAAAAATTATGCTACTGTATTTAATTTTTTTTTAGTTTAACACTGTATCCCATAGCAAGGTAGGAAGGCAGAGGAAGCATCAGCATCTGCAGACGCTTCCGTTAAATTTGAGCGGTGGAGCTCATTATCAGTTCGTAGTACCCACTGTGGGAATCGAAGCCAGATCTGTGCCCCTGTGCTGCCACGGCCTCTATTTGATACTTTTTATAACATAATATAATACTTATTGAAAATCACTCTAATGTTTTATTAGTGTCTAGTCACTCTATTGCGCATATATACGATATACATACTTTTTTACACATTGATATTACTATTAAGTAGATATAGATAGATAATAATAAATCCAAAAATATATGTCTACATTTATAGGCACAAAGTATTTAACTATTCTAGAACCAAACCAAATAACCATTTAGTTTTCCTATGAAGCTTGTTCAAACGTAAAAATAATTAAACCAAAATCTATAAATTCCTAAAAATATTTATTAAAATAAAAAAAATCCAGTCAAGTATGAGTCACACTGATTCACCGAAGGTTCCGAATCAATTTCATAACTGTAGGTCCAAAAAAAGTACCCAGCGGCGTTTTTATACAAAGCAGAAATAAAGAAGATGAGGCCGGTCGTGGCGCAGCGGCACGAGGTGTGAATGCAAAGGTGATGCAATGCGAGGTTGTGGGTTCGATCCCCACTCGAGGAGATGAAATATTTACTTAAATTTATATTTACATTTCTTCGCTCTGGTGTCGAGGTTAAGCGCGGCGTTGAGTTCTGCCACTCAACACGCAACGCCTCCAGAATTCGGCAGAAAGTGGGGAACAGAAATAAAGATGCATAAAATATGCTCGTGTTTCAGATTGCGTTGAATTAGGAGCTTATTTTTTACTTATTTATAAAACGTATAAAAATTTGAACGGGATTCGGACCTGCACCTCCAGGAAACCGACCAGGTTGCATAAATAAATTGTAACAAGCGTATAAAAATTTCGACGTAGCTGTTTCAAAGTGTTCCAAATTGTGGAATAACACTATAAAAATGTTAAAAGTAGCTTATTTTTTTATTCTCCAAGGGATCTGGATATTGAATATTAATTTTATCTTGACACCTCCACGTGACCTTGACATAAATAGTCTTCAGACGGACCAACGGACAACGCAGTGATCCTAAAAGGATTCCGTTTTTACGTTTGAGATAGGGAACCCTAAAAATGCTTTGTAGTGCACATAAAGTGAAAATAATGTTAGCAGGCAGCCACGCGTTGCTATTTGAAAATATTTTCAATTTACATACACCGCACTTTCATTATAGGGAGAGGTTTTTGAAGTTGACGGCGTACTGCATTCTACAGCGATATGAATCATGTAACAAAATATGTAACGTAGTTTAGTAGTCAAATGTATAGAAACATATATAAAAATTTAAATAATAATAGGTGATTTAAAGGCGTAAGAGCAGGGTAAGTAGAGGTTGTGTTAAATCACTTTGTTTCCCAATGTCCACTTTTTTACAATTTTTCAGACATTTCTTTTTAAGAGACGGAACTCAATAAAAATATTCCCCCGAGCGTGAATAGAACCCACGATCGTCTCATTAGAACATGAACAACTAATTTGTATCAATTTGGAAAATGCTTAAAATTGGCACATACCGATCTCAAATCTTTCATTTAAAGACGAAAAACTTTAGCCACTCAACATATCCCAAATCTGTTGAAATTTTATACATTTTAAGAATATTTCATGATAAAAGTCGTAACTAAACACAGCATTAATTGAAACCAACCCCAATCAAACACACATCAACTGTACCACAAAAGACTTTCATAATTTATAAAATATAATAGTTTCACCAGATTCCATGTATTGTTTACTCATTACATACAAAACTATGAACATATTGCTAGACGTACGACGCCTGTAAGCACAGCAGCAGTCGTAAACATCTAATCTACATTTTATGCTGTTAGTTAACTAACTACAACAATATATACGGGTTCCTGTATACCTCTCTCTAGTGTTAATATATTAGGTATACTAGTATTATAATCTGTCTTTACTTTCATATTATAAAATACTATGCCAACAAATATAGCTAGTTAAATAACGTAAAAGATTAAGAAAGGGTAGTGTTCAGGCACTACGTACTCTGCGATTCACTAACCTAACCTAATGCAGAACTCTCCTCCTCCAAGGGCCAAATTGCCTCCTTACAAATAATTTCAATGTCAATGTAATCTAAAATCGCTTAGAATCCGACTTTCTTACGTGACAACGACGTTATTTTATATTCTTATTTTTTTCCTACCACCACCAAACCACCAAACGGTTCAGTCTCTTTAGTCTCGTCCACTATCAACCTCTTCATACGTGACTTCTTACTTAACCTTCCTCCAGTACCATCTGTACTGTATTCTGGAAGGTCAACCGAGGTCTCCCCCTACCTCTCTTAATAAATGTATATTCATTATTCCACACAATATACAAACAAACATACACAAATAATTTTATTTATGATATCGTGACACGTCCGTAGTACCTGGCGGTAATGAGAACGTATATGTTATAT
Organism: Heliconius erato x Heliconius himera; assembly: GCA_013421005.1. Classification (NCBI taxonomy): domain Eukaryota; kingdom Metazoa; phylum Arthropoda; class Insecta; order Lepidoptera; family Nymphalidae; genus Heliconius; species Heliconius erato x Heliconius himera. The sequence goes on along the minus strand of JAATLQ010028020.1, from coordinate 53,003 downwards.
TTACGTATATGGTATACAGTTTATGGAGCAAAGGTGCCGTCACGTAAGGCACTACTAACCTGACGTATGTAATATTCAATACTAGGGTATTATATGTATATATATAGCTTTGAAAAACTTAAGCTAAAACCTTCTCAAGTAAATGAAATTGTAAAATGCAAATGATTTGAAGAAAATACATAAAACAAGCTTAAATAACATAAATAAATAATCCTTGACGTTAATTTAATGTCTTAACGTAAGCTTCACGCTGTATCTCGCATATAGCATGGTAGACAAAGGAAACTAGCGCATTCGCGGCGGAACTCAACGCCGCGCTTTGCCTCGACACCAGAGTAAAGAAATAAAAATTTAAATTTTTGTTCAATTGTATCCACAATCCGAGAACGGGAGCAACAATTGTACGAATTTGTGTTGATAATATAAAAAGCAGACATTTGCATATTGAATTAAAATAAAAAAAAATACACCTTAAATAATATTAGAGTGCAAACATTTTCATTATAATCAGTTTTTTCTGCATCTCTTACATAATATTATATGTGTATTCATTAGTGTAATGCGGGAATAGATTATGTTACGAAGTCTTTGAAGTGTAGCTATGTAGGTCTAAGGTTTAATATAACTTCGATGGTCCTAGCTTCAAATTCCAAATGAAAATAATTTAATATTATAGAAACTTACTTACTTACTTTCTTATATACTAATATTATTAAGTTTATTTGGCTGAATGCGCTAATCTTAGAAATTCTGGATTGATATTAAAAAATATATTTTCGTATTCAATATTGTATATTATGAAACTGAAATAATAAAAAATATTATGAAATATTTAATATTTTTCATTTCTCGTTTTGGTAACGACGCAAAGCGCGGCTTTGATTTCCGCCACACAACATGAATCTGGAATTCGGTGAAAAGTGGAAACCGGAAGTGTCGTAACACTAGGTCTCCAGGTTTCCTCTAATTACACTGCTCTATTCGGGATACAGCATGTAGGCAGAGGGAACTTAGTGTTAAGACACTCCGTTCCCCACTTTCTGCCGAATTCTGGAGACATTGTGTTTTGATTGGCAGAACTCTACGCCGCGCTTAACCTCGACACTAGAGCGAAGAAATAGAAATATAAATTTAAGTAAATATTTTATCTCCTCGAGTGGGTACCGAACCCACAGCCAGTCGGTTTTACAGTCATACTTTGTGCCTCTGCGCAACGACCAGCCTCTAAAACAGTTGAATCTTTTAATATATTTAATTTAAGCCAAAGAACTGGTCCAAAACAATTTTAATGTACTCAGATCATTCATATCATGTTCGAGTTTACCGAACATCGTATACAGAAGTTTTATTGGAAACGACAAAGTTGCCAAACCCACTTCGGCCGCGGACCTCCTAACATACAAATGTCAGCTTCCATTTTAAAATTAGCTCTCCAAGTAAATGAGGGAAGCTGAAAGTTTACTTTAGTTTTAGTTTCAGTTAAGGATTAATCTTAGAGTAAAAAATTGTTTGTTTTTTGTGAGTTTTGGTTCTTGTTTCCGGGCTTTTATTAGGTCGACTATTAATTATCTTAGTAAAATCTAAGGAACTAAAATTGTGTGTTTGTAGGTATATATTTTTGAGGTCAGTTGTGATGCAGGGGTAATGCCACCAGAATTCGACGGAAAATAGGGAACTGGGTATGTTAACACTAGGTTCCCTCTGCCTACCATGCCGTGTGCGGAATACAGCGTGAAGCTGATTTGATTCTTTTTTATTTCCTCGCTCTAATATCTTCAATTTAATTAAATGTCTTTTTTGTTCATCTGCTTCTCACACTTGTCCGGTCTTTTTTCATAATTTTAACAAAATTATAATAAAAAATGTTTTTTTTTTTATTTTAAATAATAACCAATAAAAACCAATAATAAGTCATGATTTAATATCTAGATAATAATTTAAACATCTATCAACTTCTGAATATTTCCTTAAAATTAATAATTTAAACAAACCTACTTTCATACAAACAAACAGACAAACAAATATACTATTTATTATACAAATTATATACATATCTCAATGCACAAAGGTCCACGTCGGTCTTGTCCACACATTGCCATGTCAATCAGCCATGCTTGAATAGACGTAATTAGTTGGTCAACTGATTGATCCGTCTAATATATTAATAGTAGGTTCAAATTTCACTTAGGTAGATATTTATTAAAAACACTCTGTTCCCCACTTTCCGCAAATTTTTACCAATTAAATTGGATTTTTTTTTCCAATTTAATTGGTAAAAAAACATTTTTTTTAATAAATATCTACCGAAGTGAAATTTGAACCAACTATTTTTTCCAATGGTATTGCATGTTGAAGGGCGGAACTCAACGACGGGCTTTTGCCTTAAAATGAAAATAATAATAGGTAATAAATAATTTCCTCGAGTGGAACCACAACCGTCGTGTTACAGCCACACCTTTGTTCCGTTGCGCCACGATGTCCTCCAAAAAATATCCTGTATCTATATATAAAAAATGAGCGATGAGTTCCCGCTTTTTGAAAACTCGTATCTTTCTAATATAGTCATAATAAAAATTGGTCACCGAAGGTCCCGTATCAATTTTTGTGATTGAAGATGAAGGGAATAAATAAAAAACACAAACTTACGTTTTCACTTATTTATTTGAAACAAACTACAAATACAACTTTTTTTTCTCTGATATTCCTAATATGATTTATTTGTACTATACGTTTTTACTTTTCGCAAGAATTTTATTTCTAATTCAGATTAACACCTCCACGCGAAATTAAGAAAAATGGTCTAGACAGACGAATGACTTAGTGATCTTATAAGAGTTTCTTTCTTTTGAAGTACGGAACCCTAACAAATTAGATAAAGAAATAATTAGTTGGGTTAACATCTCTCATCTGATTCATGTTTCACTTTATACAGACATAGTTGATGATTAGACTATATTTATATTAGAAATTAATACCCAAACCATAGTTTACTTATTTACCAGAATAAGATATTTTCTCACTAAATTCAAACCCACAACCACTACAATCCACCACAAAAACGTCAATCAGTGTAATAAAGTACAGTTTTACTTAAAATAAAATGAAATCGCAATAAACGTGTCAAATTAATGCTACGTTTGAAGCCTCTATAATTTCACTTGCGGAACAAAGTTACGAAATTTCACAGGCTGGAGCCCTAAAGGTATATATTTTATATACATTTTAACAGTTTTACATCAGTTAATCGAAATTTAAGAGTGGCCAAATATAGCGATCATACCAAATATATTTACCTATAATATAATGTCGAGAGAGGCTCATTAATTTTGCTATAAGAAAATCTGATATAATTTTTCTTAATTATTTTTATTCTTATAGGGTTTCTTGTGATTTGGTAATCTTTCATATTTTCCGTAATGGGTATTGAGGTTAAGAAGGTAGGTGAGGACACCAGGTGTCGTAATATTATAGAACTATAAATTGTTTTTTTTATATATTCAGAAAGACTTCCAGCTTCAGGCTGTATACAATATATAGCAGGACAAACAGGGAACATAGTGTTAAGACACTATCCACCGAATTTTAGAGGCATTGACTGTTGAGTGAACTCAATGCTTCGCTTTAACTTATTACCAGAGCGACGAAATGTAGATATTAACAAATAATTATTTATTCACCCGAACCCACAACCGTCGCGTTTATAGTCACATGCTTGTGCCACTGCGCCACGACGTCCTCCATACGCAAGTACATATACCTACTAGTATATTTCTATTACATATAAAATAAATTTAATGTAAATGATTTCTGTATCACAACGTTAAATAAAGAATGCGAAATAAAAAAGAAGCGCGCGTTGTAAGTGCTATAATAATAATAATAAAAAAAGACATTTACATCACTGTCCTATAAAGAGTTTTTTTCCCGTCGTTACAGCGAACGAGGCGGGTAGCGGCGAGACCACTTAGTTATTAATATAAAACTTATAACCCCGTGAAAATCCATGGCTTGTGATTTTAATTGCTTACATTAATTGACCTTTCTAGTAATAATTTTATTAGTTTAAAGAATGAGGCCAGTCGTGGCGAAGTGGTAGATAGTGTGACTGTAATCGCGACAGGCTGTGTGTTCGATTCCCGCTGGAGGATGTGGAATATTTATTATTTTCATTTCTTTGGTCTGTTATCTAGGCGTGGCGTAGAGTTCAACACGCAATGCCTCCAGATTTCAGCGGAAAAAGGGATACAGCGTGTCACTAAAAAAATAATTATATAAAAAAAGTTTACAAAAACTAAAAACACGCTTAGGTTTACATCATCGACCTCCACTTCTATTATCAGGTTTTATACACCAAAAGAAATGAAGAGCACGAAGTCGATAGTTTTACTAACAGGTATCCCGGGGTATCATTCATCTCTGTGGGGTTCCATCATCAGACTAGCTGGATTATATCATTTTATTATATTGTCACCTAAGCTATAACTGGTAAGTTCTATCATGATATAATTATTAAATAACAAATCAGCCACATGCTGTACCTCACAAATAGCAGGGGAGGCAGAGGGAAGTGAAAATTAGTGTTAGACACTCCGTTCCCCACTTACCGCCTAATTGTTTAGTGACGGATTTCATCATCGGGCTTTTTGCCTTGGTGTCCAAGCGGAGAAACAGGAATATTAATAAATAATAATTCATTCCCTCGAAAGGGGATGGAACCCACAATCTGTGCGTATTAGACGGCCTCGATTATTACAAGTAGGTCAAATTCAGTTTCTCAGATTTTATTACTTAGTTACAGGAAGAAGAATTAAAACGTGTTGAAAAGGAATCCTTATTATTGATTAAAAGGTTTTCGTCTTTCAATCTTAACAGTTCTTAGAAGTAATTAAATCAGTATTAATCTATATTATGCTAATAACCTACCCAATTTAAATTAAATAAAATGTAATAATTATTTAAAAAATCATGAAAAGAAAAGTAAATACCGCTACATCAATAAAGCTTGTCGTAAAATGGTAAATTTCAAAATTTTTTTTAAAAGCTCGCTTTAAAAAAGTTTCCAGGTTGGTACGTGCGTACCATTACAGTCTGTTCAGTTCGGTTTTAAATTTAAAATTAACTTCGGCTTAAAAACTGGGTGACATGGAATGCTCATACCTGGTTTTCACATAGTTTTTTTTTATATTTGAATAATATTAATAAAGAACAAGTATTTTTTTGATTTGCACTGTGTTTAGCTGAGTTTCCGTTTTCCATTTAATTTCCGAGACATTGCGTATTGAGTGGCGTAACTCTACGCTGCATTTTATCTTCTTACATGCCAGAATCAATACACAATTTTTATATTATAGTCACTGGGACATGATGGCTAACAGAAATAAGAAAACTACGGCTACAAACAACTGTTGCTGGTAACTACACTACGGTAGCAAAACTTTAGAATATCGAACTTAGTTTAGTTACTTACTTAGTAACTTTTGTAAGAAGATTTTAATCTCTATAAATCTTAGGAGATGTGATTTTTTATAGGGCGAGCGGAGTCAGTATAACTGATCGACTCTCCAATATAGAGATATATTCAGTAAAGCATTCTTAGTTATGTAAGAATGAAGAACGTGCTCGTGGCGGGAAGATGAGTAATAAAAGAATTATATATATGATAGAAGAGTAGCTAGTATGGAAGAGTTAACGAAGAGTTGATTTCTGTGGATCCGTATGTAGCATGCACCGTGGAGATTAGAGAGAGAGATGAGGGCTCTCTGGCTCTTCGTGTATTAATCATAAAATCATGTGTAAATCTGTCTCTATTAAGTTTCTGTACTTCAAAAAAAAACTGGAACACTTATAGAATGACTTTATTGTTTGTGTCCATCTGTCAAGACTATTTATTTCAGGATCACGTGGAAGTGAAAGGCTGAAGTTATTAAATAAAAAATAGTTCGATCTTCGGTCCCCATTACAAACCTATGATTTACAAGTCCGATTCGCACTTGATCGGTTTTTATTTTCACGCTAACATACACAGGATAGAAAGCGGGAACCTCTTCTTCAAAATAGCCTGTTTCCCAATTTTCATCCAATTATCCAGACATTGCGTGCTGAATTGTAGAACTCAACGCCGCGCTTTCAAAGTGAGCAAATAAAGAATAATTCCTTTCCTAAAATGAAAATCGAATCCACAATTAAATGGTGGTTGAAGAGGACGATGCCATTTTATGCTATCAGACTTCTGTCTAATACCATAAAATATCTCGAATAAGCAAAAAGTAAAAGAGACACCATTTTTTACATAATTCTTTCTTATTTCTATACAATAACATAAAATGAAGTAAAACTATAGTCAAATAGCAATTTCTTGATAAGGTCCCATCAATGAGAAGGTATTTTGATATAATTAATTCGGCGCTAAAGAAATTCCGTCCGCCGTTCAATTTAACTTTTTAATTACATTATGGAAGTCGGTGGATTATCTTTTCGATATAATAAAGATCTTATGACTTGATCGTGTGGTCCATAAAGCTATGTATTGTGCTATATTTCTTAAATAAATAAAAAAATTAACCAGCTTCATGCTGTATCCCGCACACAGCAGGGTAGGCAGAGAGAACCTAGTGGTAAGATACTCCGTTCCACACTTTCTGCCGGATTCTGGAGGCCTTGCGTGTTGAGTGGCAGATCTCAACGCCGCGCTTTGCCTCGACACCAGAGCGAGGAAATGGAAATATATATTTACGTAAATATTTCATCTCCTTGAGTGGGGATCGAACCCACAACCAGTTTTACAGTCACACGTCGTGCGACTGTAAGACTCGTACGCCACGACTGGCCTCAAATTTCTTAAATAAATGTTATTAAATATTTGAAAGATTAAATGAGGAGGCCAGTCGTGGTGCAAAAGTACAAGCGTGCGGCTGTAAACGCGACGGGCCCGAATCGCAGCGTTTAGCTCCGCCACTCAACACGCAATGCTTCAATAATTCGACGGATAGTGATTAACGTAAGTGTTTTAACATTAGTTTCCCAGGTTCTCACTGCCTACCCTGTTATGTACAAAATACAAAGTCAACTTAAACAAAAACAAAAAATATACAAATGCAATTCACATACAGGCAAAATAACTACAAATGTATGTACCTAACATACATTTATGCTTACGCCGTACTATATAAATAACCTTTTAGGCATATTTAAGACTTCATAAAGCATCAATATGATAAAAAAACGCCCATTCTTTCCAAAGCCCAACATTACGGAGCCTCCAAGTGAGTTTGGACATAATTTGACACTCGCGATCATAAATTACCATGTCTTTAAAAAGATCTCTCTCTATAGGGAAGTTATGGGAAAGTATTATTATTATATGAAATTTATTACATAAAATCTTCTGTGAAATCTTAAGTTATGTAAAATGACCACTTTGTAGTGAATATACGTGTGGTGTCGCAATTATTAACGATTTATGGTTACACATTGTTGTTGTGTATGGTTAATTGACCATATAATTTTACAATATAATATTTAATGTGATATTATTGAGGACAGTCGTGGTCCCATTGGCATAAGCGTGTAGCTGTTAACGCGATCGGTTGTGAGTTCGATTTCCGCTCGAGGAAAAGAAATATTTAATATTTTTATTTCCTTGCTCCGGTAACGAGGTGAAGCGCGGCGTTCAATTCGGCCACTCGATACGTAATACTTCCAGGTTGTGGCGAAAAGTGGGATACGAATTATTTTTGTTTAATTTACCTGTATCTAATAAATAGGTATATACGTTTTAGCGGGTGAAGCGGTGCTTGCGTAATAGGAAAGGTTCATGAGTGTGTGTTCGATTTCCAATCGAGATAGTTGGCCCATTTTGTTTAGACAAAACGCGATGTTGAGTTCCGCCGAATTCATACGAACAGTGGACAATGAAGCCTCTTTCTATCTATAGTGAAGCTATAAAAAAATGACTTGCATGACGTTGCGTTTTCATTATAGAAGATTTTTTTCTTTATTTACCTTTAAATATCGATTACGACTTAATAGTGCTAGTTGTGTAAATATATAATAAATAGATAATATATAAAAAAAGATTAATATAATCGGATAAAAATCGAATCCACTACCACTAACACATTATTTACATACCTACTGTATGTTAATACAGGACGTATTTAAATTTACTTTGATCTTTATAATGCCATGATGATCTTTAAAGATTTCTTATACGTTTTCCTTTTTATGTCCTTTTTAAAGAGCACGTATTTATATGGAGTGTATTCAGTGACATTCGTATACTCCCTCCTTTGATAGACTATATATAATATATTATTTTATACAATATATTTATCTTTTATTGCTTACAGCTTGATGGAAATAACAAAAAAAATATGTTTACTTTAAATTTACTTTACATACAGTACCACAATGTTTCTAAGAAAAACAAACTAAGAAAGCGATATATTATGCAAAAGATATATGCAAAAAAATATACAAGAATATACAGGATTCGTATTTAAAATTTATACTTTTAATCATCTTTATATATTTACACATCAAATTAGCCGTTTTAAATCACAAATACGTACTTCGAAATCTTAAAATATCTTTCAATAATTCATTTTTAATTTTATAAATTAAACAAATAATAATTGTAAATAATCACGCTGTACCCTGTACACAGCAGTGTAGACAGAGGGAACCTAGTGTTAAGACACTCGGTTCCCCACTCGACATCATAGCGAAGACATGGAAATATAAATTTAAATAAATATTTCATCTCCTCGAGTGGGGATCGAACCCACAATCAGTTGATTTTACAGTCACACTTTGTGCCCCTGCACCACGACTAGCCTCTGTATGTAAGTAAGAATTAGTATTTTAAATCCTATTCAAGGAGTTCAAAAAGGTACTGTAATTGATGACAAATATATAGAATCTATTAATATGTAGGCCGCGAAGCCTCTTCACCCTTATATCCTCATTACACTCTTAAACTCCTTAGCCCTTATAAAACTTGTCGAAGATAAGAGAATACGGGTAGGAAAAAACACGACATTTTCTAAGGTTCGGTACTTTTAGCAAAATTATTTGAAATGTACTTATTAGGGATATGTGTTACATATTTGATGAAGCCATGTTCGAATTTTGCTGAAGAAAACATTTAAACGATTCCAGCCGTAGCGCAGCGGCACGAAGTGTGACTGTAAAACCGACCGGTTGTGGGTTCGATCCCCACTCGAGGTGATGAAATATTTACTTAAATTTATATTTCCATTTCATCGCTCTGGTGTCGAGGCTAAGCGCGCCGTTGAGTTCCGCCACTCCACATGCAATGCCTCCAGAATCGGCAGAAAGTGGGAAACGGAGTGTCTTAACACAAGGTGCCTTCTGCCTACCCTGCTGTGTGCGGAATACAGCGTGAAGCTGATGATGATGATGAATGATGAAAACGTTTTAAAACAAAATATTTGCGTTTTTTCGGTGTAGTATGGATGGTGACGGTACGATACAGCGTGAACGTAATTTTTTTTACGTTACTTAAACACGCTAAGTATCAGTCATTAGAGAATAAAAGACTTTAAGAGAAGAAAAAGATATTTTCTTTCTTCGCCAAATTAAAAAAAAATGTGTAAATAGATAAAATATAAACAATATAATAAAAATGGCGTGCTTAATTAGAGGGGTGCCTGACTTTAAACTTGATATATGTACACTCGAGACTCCCGGTCACGAACAATATCGCTTCAAGTCGACTTCAACTTAATCAATTTCACTTTTTTTTTACAATTTAATATTATAGCCATTAATAAATTCTTACTTCAGAAGGCATAAATAACATAAATAGTCGGTTTAAAGATTAAGTTCCAAAAGATATGTCTTTTTTTCAATATTTCTGTATCAATGATTGTTAAGTATCATTTATTTTATGAGTGTCGGTCAGGCAATGTCTCCAGAATTCGGCGGAAAGTGGGAAACGGAAGTGTCTTAATGAATGTCCTAAAACTAGATTCCTAGGTTCCCTCTGCCTACTCTGCTATGTGCAGGATACTCAGTGAAGCTAAAAAAAATACTTCCACCTTTAAATAATTTAAATATATATATTTTTTAATTTTATTTCTTATTTTAATTTTATTCTATTATTTATAATTTTATTTCAACGGTTGAAGTTACTGAAAATTATTTCATAATAACTAATATTATCTAAAGCTGTTAAGTTTTTATAAGGTTATTTTGATAAGTTTTTCATTTCAATTAACTATCGTACAGAATTTTGTCTGGTGAAGTTGTCATTACATTTTCCACTCACTAATTATTTAAAAAAAAATAATGAAAAATATTTCTCCGTCGCCATATGGGAACCACACAGTTGCGCATACAAGGAGTACAACTTCGTTAATATATTTTAATTATTTAATTTGATGAATTGTAAGGTTAGAAGCTCATTTGGATATGGTACAAAACTTTTGAAATAAAAAAGTGTAATCGATTCATATCTTGCATCATGCAAGTACAGTAAATGGAGTGCCGGTCCATCGATCATAATATTGTTATTAGTATGCCACTATTATAGGGTTTCCTATTTTTACTTCAGTCACTTTTTTAGTATCACATTTTTTTAGTTTCACGCTGTATCCCGCACATAGCATGATAGGTAGAGGGAACCTGAGAACCTAATGTTAAGTATTAAGACGCTCCGTTCCCATTAAGACATTTACGTGCCTCCAATTTTTTCATTGGCTGAACTTAACGACGCGCTTTGCTCCGTTACCACAGTGAGAAAATAAAAAAATATATATTTCGTTTCCTTGAGTAGAAATCGAACCCACAACCTGTCGTGTTAGAATCGCACGCTTGTGCCGCTGCGCCACAACTGGCCTCAATCGGCTCATGAGAGCAAATATGGTGCGCATCTATTTTAAATGCAATCCTCTTTACCAAAGAAGGCTGATCAACGGAACATAATACTGTCTTCATAGAGTGACAATATGATAGAGTTTCTTAAATCATATTTTTAAATATTTTCTACCAAAGTTGAAATATAACAAAATATTAAATCGTGGTTCAGGAGCACAAAGTGTGACTGCAAAATCGACTGGTTGTGGATTCAATCCCCACTTTTTCAAATTTATATTTTAATTTCTTCGCTCTGGTGTCGAGCAAAGCGCGGCGTTGGGTTTCGCCACTCAATATGCAATGCCTCCAGATTTCGGCGGAAAATGGTGGATGGAGTGTCTTAACACTATGATTCCTCTGCCCACACTGCTGTGGGCGGGATACAGCGTAAAAGTGATGAAAAAATAACTTATATATTCATATTCTAGAAATAATGGCTAGAACTGTGTGGATCTCAAGTATATTTCTTAGAATATCGCTATTTGTTTTAGCTAGTAAAATAAGCGATAGCTTCAAAAATAGCGGTATGTTTTATCACTTCCCAAAAATAAAAAAGATGTTTAATTTCAGCCTTCGCTTTATACTGTATATAAAAACAGTGTTAAAACATTGCGTACTCTGTTCCTAAGCGGAACTCAACGCCGCGCTTTGTCTTGCCACATGTATATATGAGATACAAATAATTTATTCTTCCGAATAAGAATGGAACTCACAGCCATTACGATAACAATCGAATTCTGTCCCAGCTTCACGCTGTATCCCGCACACAGCAGGGTAGGAAGAGGGAACCTAGTGTAAGACACTCCGTTCTCCACTTTCTGCCGAATTCTGGAGGCATTGCTTGTTGAGTGACGGAATTCAACGTACTCTGTCCCACTGTACCAAATACACGAATAACCGAAAATAATGAGGTATACCATAAGGGAGATAAGAGTTCGAAATGAAATGAAATAAAAATAGAATATCCAATTAAAACCTTTGAAATAGAGTGTATGTTTTGATACATTTTTCAATATTTTCCTCAATTAATTGATATTTGTTAAAACAATATTTGAATATATTGGAAATTTCATTTGGTATATAAATGAAAAATACATATGATACCTATCACTTATTTATAATTGAAATAGTTTCGCTTCACCCTAAAGGTTGCCTGGAAGATATGTCTACTTGGCGATAAGACCGCCTTTTTTGTACATTTGTTTTCTATTTTGTTTTTTGTAAATCTTTATATATAAGTGGGGTACAAATAAAGCATAATAATAATAATGATATGAAGTAACTCTTAGTAAAATCTTTATGTCATATTTTATCTGTAGCTTTCTAACTTTTCCTTTTGTTTTAACTTTTCCGTGGTTTAAATCTATATCTAAACTTACAATAAAATAGATCTTGTAACGGATCGGTGATATAAGAAAAAATGTTAATAGTGGCATTTAACAACGTAATAAAACCAAAACTATTGCTTATTTAATTTTCGTCTGTTTTCTTGTTTGTCTGTTGTTTGTATGTTTGTTCACGCTAAATTCAGAAACTGTTTAACCGATTCAATTGTAGTTTTCACTATTATATTTAGGCAAGCTTTCCTTAACATAAACTATTTATTTAATTTCAATTAGCTTATTAATAAAACCTTTTTTATTTATAAGCCGATTTAAATTAAGCAACCATTACATTATACCATTTTAAAGAATATTGTTCGACAAAATTGTATAAAAATATATATTGGTTTTTAAAACGATATTATTATTCGAAAACGAAAGTAATGCAGATTAGTAAATTAATAACTATATTATTAAAGCGGGCGAAGCCGCAAGCGGGACGCTAGTATAATAATAATATGACGTACTTTACGTTCCCCGACTGTTGATATTTTGATATATAACTATAATATTAATCAACTATTAAACCTATTATAGATGCGATATCTAATTAAATTATTCAACCGGAGTAATTTAGTATTCGCGCCGCCATATCGTCAATGATGAACCGTTAATGACCAAATGATAATACTATGTTGCAAATGATATGAGCATAATATATAAATGAGCATATATATCATATTATATGTTGTATGGAGGCCGGTCGTGGCGCAGCGGCACGAGGTGTGACTGCAAAACCGACTGGTTGTGAGTTCGATCCCCACTCGAGGAGATGAAGTATTTACTTAAATTTATATTTTCATTTCTTCGCTCTGGTGTCGAATGGGGAGCGGAGTGTCTTAACACTAGGTTCCCTCTGCCTACCCTGCTGTGTTCGTGATACAGCGTGAAGCTGATTTTTTTTTATATCATATTATATATAGGTATGTATGGCGAAGTAGAGACATATAAAGGCCTGGGCGTATCTAGAGATGTTTTCAAGGGGATCCTGATTTTCGTTTTGAACTGATCTGCTGTAAAGATTTTTTTTCTAATTTTACAGGTAAAATTTTTTTGTTGGTAGAAATTCTGGAATGGGCACAGACTATCCGGCTTCACCCATTCCGTAGGAACATCCGTGCATTAAGGGAGTAAAATATATCTAAAAAAAAATTTGCAAACACAATCGTAAATGCGACGCGGTGGGTTCGATTCCCGCGCGATTAATATTTAATATTTTCGTTTCTTCGCTCTGGTAATAAGATAAAACGTAGAGTTCCGCCACGCAATGTCTCGAAAATTCAGCGGAATGTGGGGTAACACTAGGTTCCCTCTGCCAACCCTGCTATTTGAGGGATACAGCGTCAAACTGGTTAAAAAAACGGCAAGGCAAAGCAAATATTAATAACAAATTATATTTTTTTAATACATATATATGTAAATTTATATAAATTCAAGCTTCGTACAATTTTAGTCTGTAATTTTAATGAATCCTTTTACAACTAAACTCAATTAGACTACTGTTATAATATAATGGCTGTAATTATGAAGCGTCAGCGATCATTGTATTATATACTATAAAATGACAGTTCCTGAGATTAGCGTGTTGAACCAAACAAACTTATTACTATTACTGTAAAAGTATATATTTACCTAACATTTTAAATAAAACTTTCAAATATTTCTTCTGTAATAATATTCAATAAGAAACTTTATAAAGGCATTTCAGAACGAGCGCTTGTTGAATGAAAAAATAATGAAAAACTCATTGACACGATCGTGGCGTAGTTACGCTGCGGTGCGCAACGGTTATAGGTTCAAATCAAAATCTAGGAAATACCTGTAACTATATATCTACTATTACTAGAAAATAATAATAATTAGTTAAATATTAATATTTATAACTAATTATTTATATTTTATTTTCGACAAAATTTTATTTTATAATATATATGTACAATCCTTATTCCTTATAATTAGCTTGATGCAGTAGAAGCGCATTTTTGTTATGTTCCAATAAAGTACCTCAACCTAGAGCCCGACTTGGCACAGGAACACAAGGGTGCGGCTGTAACGCGACGGTTGGGGGTTCGATCCCCACTCGAGAGAATGTATTTTTATTTCTTAATATTTTCTTTTCTTCGCTCTGGCATCAAGGCAAAACCTCAGCGTTGAGTTCTGCCACTCAACACGCTGTGCCTCGAAAATTTCGGCGGAAATTGAAAAATGGAGTGTCTTAAAAGTTTAAACAAGTTTCCATTGCCCTGCCCTGCTGTATATGTGATACAGCGGAAAGCTGAAACACTTAAAACATTATCTTTTTATTAAAATAGATCTGATCTTGGACGCATGTACAGTATAATGTATTAATTAGTACTAGTTACATTTTTTTTTTTTTTTTTTTTTTAGCTTCACGCTGTATTCCGCACACAGCAGGGTAGGCAGAGGGAACCTAGTGTTAAGACACTCCGTTCCCCACTTTCTGCCGAATTCTGGAGGCATTGCGTGTTGAGTGGCAGAACTCAACGCCGCGCTTAACCTCGACACCAGAGCGAAGAAATGGAAATATAAATTTAAGTAAATATTTCATCTCTTCGAGTGGGAATCGAACCCACAACCAGTCGGTTTTGCAGTCACACCTCGTGCCGCTGCGCCACGACCGGCCAGTTACATTTTTTCTTTTAATAAATTCGTAATATCCGGTATAAGTCGTTTTCACGTGATCACATCTTATACCAGCTACACGTACGTCGAAAGGAGCGTGCGAGCGAGAGTGTTATTTTAAAAGACTATTAAAAAAGTACTTTACAATATTTCATAATAATATCACTGAAAACATAAACATGAATTCTAAAATTTAGCAAATAATAAACATAGGAGTAGTTTCAGCAAACTTATCATGTATCACAACATTATACAGAAGCAACAGAACAAACAGATGCATTTAAAATATTCAAATTCAAAATCGGCTTAAACGCTGAAAGCTGAATACCGAAATCAAATGTTTAATTACATCTCTATAAACAAATGAAATTGATTATTGTATGGATGGACAATGCACGAATTGTGGCCGGATGTGTATGGTATGGAGTTATGTATGACAGACGGATCGACAGTGGATATTAAACTAAATAGTGTTGTTTTATGATGTTTTGTATAGTTTATAGTCGTGTAATAGAGAAACTGAGGTTAGTTGTGGCGCAGGAAGATACGTGAAACTGTAATTGCAGCAGTGGGTTCGATTGCCACTTAAACCAATGAAATATTCAATATTTTAGTTTCCTCGATCTAGTAACGAGGTATGGAGTAGAGTGGCGTTGTCTCGAAATAGCCTCCAGAATCTCAAATCGGCAGAAATTGGGAAACGGAACTGTCTTAATAGAAACGAAGTGTCTTAATACTAGGTTCTTAGATTCTCTTTGCCCACCCTGCGTTATCCCACATACAGGATGAAGCTGAAAAAAACATGAAGAAATTCTGTTCCAATCTATTCTCTTACTAAAAAAAACTATTGAGACAAGGCGTGCAAAGTGATGGAAGCTTGATGGAAGAAAGACGAACACAATTTATCACCATGGGGGATATGACCTAGGGGTGATCGAATCCACAACCACCTCTAGTACGGTCAGACACTAGTCAACTACTCCACATAGGCTTTTTAATTTAAAGGTGTTTAAAATGGCATTTATTTTTTAAATCAAAGGCGTATTTAAGAACATGAGTGAGCTACCATTATTTCAGCGGCCGTCATTAAATCCAGCACAAGAAATATCAAAAGTACAACAACATTTTAATGCACAAAGGCTTTTTCTTATACATGGTGTGCTATTATAATTTAATAGTAAAAACCGCTTTAAATTATTATGACCTTTGTTAAAAAAATAAATTATTAGAAATTTTAAGTAGGAATATGATATATAAATAAGTATACTTATTATAATATAAAAATGTCACCCTAAGACGGTTGTGGGTCCAATTCTGAGCCGGAGGAATAAAATTTATAATATTTTAATTTTCTAGCTGTAGTAACGAGGCAAAGCGTGGCGTTGAGTTCCGCTACTTAATGCGTAATGCCTCTTAATCTTAATGCGTAATGCGTAATGGTTCCCATGTTCTCAGAGAGAACTCTGTTATGAGAGGGATACAAATACATATGAGGCGTTTAGTTTCGCCTCTCAACTATCTCGAATTTATTTGGAGTGGAGAACGGAGAGTCTTAATACTAGGTTTTTACCCACTCCGCTGGCTATATGAAAAGGAAACGTGAACCTGAAAATATATTTTATTTTGAACGAGAACAAAATTCAATACGAGTAATTAAGACTTATTTGCATTTACTAGTGGCGAATCGCCGGAGCTTGGCATAAATGTAAATAGTGTTATATGTCTTTCATACGAAACTTATATAAATTATATGGTAGTTGTATAAATTTATCAACTTTATTTATATGTAATAGGGTGTTAATTATCAATTGTTTTTAAAAGAAAAGTAAATTTTCAATGTACTTCTAATATAGAACCTTAAATATATAAAAAAAATTAAAAGTTTATTTTTTTTCAAGTCAAATAGAAAATGCCTATAACGCTTTACAAATTTCATTTCTTCAAGCAGGAATCGAACTCGCAATTTGTGTTTGTGCTTGTTGCTTGTGCTCGTGCGCCATGGTTGGTCTCATAAGACTCACTGGACTATCAAAGCTCTTCATTACATGTCCAGAACAAGTTTTATTGAAGTATGTTGCATATTCCATATATGCTCATTAAGCTCAACAAGTTAAAACTTGTAATACTAATAAATTAAGACGGCATTTCATTATTTCTTATATATTCGTTTTACTAATGAGGACTCCCCGGAGGACATGTATGCAGAGATAGGGGACAGTGGACGAGGTGACTCTGATCACTCTGCTAGGCATTAAGGCGTCAAGCTAAAATAAGATAGACAATATTCATAAGAATGAAGGCGGGCTTAATCAAAGGTTAACTCCTTATTTACTATTTACTAGACGTCCCTGCGCGTCTTTGTCCGTTTGAAGCGTAAAGTAAAATAATTTTATTTAGAGATTAATTAATTATTTATATTGTAATGATAAAACTGGTCAGTGTTAATCCCAAAAAATCAGTTCAGCTGTTCTGTCTTTCTGTTTGTCCGTACTACTAGAGTAGGATAAACGGAAAGACAAGCAAGCGAGCAAGACACAATTTAAAAATTGCTTGTATTCTGGGATCGTGTAAATAACTATACATAAATAGTTATAAATTTCAAAATAATTATTTAAGTCGTCTAACGGTTTTGCTTGATTATTTTTTTTTACTTAATCATAAGGTAGTGCTAATAATGCATTTTATTATCTTTCTTTGTTTAATTTAAATCAACCAAAAATACTGTATTAGACTTAAAACTAGCGCGAAGATTTTTTTTCTTTTTTTTTAACTTCCACTTTGCCTACCCTACTACATTTTATATAGTACGGTATACACCGTAAAGGTAGAAAAGAATTAAGACACGAGATAGAAAAGGTCAGAATGTTAAAATATTATAAGCTTAATTATAAGCGATATAGGAAACAGTACTTATTGAAAAAAGTATTATCCAGATATTCCTAACATTACTATTAATCACCCATTTAATGTAAACATATACTAATTTTATTATTACTTAAAAACATAATTAAATATAACTAAATGTTAATATGTTTGTTGACGTCGTAGCCCAGTAGTACAGCGCATAAACAGGATGGTTATGAGTTCGATCCCCACTTGAAGGAGTTATTGTACGTTTTAATTATTTTAATTTTCTTTGCTCTAAGTCAAAGTGCGGCGTTAAGCTCCACCGCACGAAATGCAATGTTTTAAAAATTGGATAGAAAGTGGGGAATTGGACCTATGTGGAAAAAATGTGAAGCTATTTTTTTTTTTTGGTAACGTATTTTCTTTTTTTGAAGGAGAGCAGACGCAATCTAGTGTTAAAATAAGAAGTTCAAGCTTATTAATTATTCTAGCAAAGTTTGAGATACATCCTTACTCTGTACTCAGTTTCCGCTGAATACTGGAGGTGCCGCGTGTAGTTTAGCGGAACTCAACGCCGCGCTTTGCCTTGAATCCAGAACGAAGAAATGGAATTAATTATATTATTAAAAATTATGTTTCATTGAACATATCGCACATAAAATTGAGTAACGCAGAAAGATAATTTCTGAGAAAGCCACTTTCCTATGTATATTATTAGAGTATTTTCTTAATTGATACTTTTTTAAGAAATCAAAAGAAATATTATTTAAAAAACTGTGTCTTTGCTTTATTTTCCTGTACTGAGATACAAAAAGCGGTGTTGAGTTCCAGTAAAAATTTGACCAAAAATGAGAAATTATTTATCTGTCTGTATATTAGTTTCGTTTAATATTAGTGGTAATAATTCGCTTAATAGTCAAACCATGTTAGAAATATCATAAAATTACTCAGTTGACAAACAAAAAAACCCGCACTTACGCGTATGGAGTAAATTCCAAAAGAAATCATACATTAAAATCACTATCATACATCAAAACACTATCACAAACACTCTGTAAATAAAAAGAAAAAAACAAACACAGCGAAAACATAAACAATAACAAACAAAACAGAACGACTCACCTCATTTGATATCCAGCTCGGCTATTCCGTTTTTTTTTACACTCATCACTTCTATCACGTATTTTGTCACTATCACGAATAGTGTGATACCTTGGCTGGTAACTTTCAAGTTGCGTATACAAACGGGCTCTAGGGGCCTCCTGCCGCGACATCTCGCGTCCGTACTGTACTGTGTTCTGTACTACACTAACCCGCTCTACAGTGCCTGGCCGTCGTTTCTCCTCGAAAGCCACTCTGGGAGGCTTAGGATGCATTAGGCTGATCTTCTTCTTCTTAGCGGTGGAGGTTACGTAGAAGAAATATCCGTTTTTGTCCATTTTCGGTGTTGATGCTTTTACCTGAAATCAATTGTTGAAATGAGCTCTAAGGAATATTTTTTTTATTTCAGTTTCCGAGAATTTTAAGATTTTGCATGTTGATTGGAATTTATCGCAGCGTTTTGTTTATCTGTAGAATGAAGTTGTTTAAATTTAAAATTATATATATTTTTTATCATATATTAAATATATACATTTTCTTTCTTTCATGGCTTTAGTCTTAAAGCAAAGGAATACAAACATTTTTAACATTTTTAAAGTGTTATTCTCTCTCTCAATGTCCCGAAATTGACAAAAAAAATAGAATATAGTGACTTCATTCTAGATTGTCTCTACCTACTCTGATCCTTTAGAATATGGTAAAGTAAAAAATACTTATAATGTTTGAATATAAATTATAACAGTGAAGTGAAAATAGAGAAAAGAGTATCTCAACACTACTCTGTCCGTAGGATATAGCGTTAAGCTGAAAATAAAAAAATATATACCAATATCATGAAATTCTACCTTTGTACGTACATTTCCAATTCAGGTTTCAGTTTAAATTGGAATGTATGCAAATACTAAACAAACAATTCCCTAACAAAAGCTAAAAAGGATTTTACTATTTAATACATTAAATTTCACAAAACTTATTCATACCATTGACTTTTATATATTCAAAGATAAAGCGTTATTTTGACTCCCGGAAGTGAAACCATCGGGTCGCAAAATAAGAGGAAGTTTATGTAAGATAAAGGTGCCAGCTGTCTTTGGAAAATATTATTTAAATTCTTTTACATATTGAAATCACTAGAAATTATTCAAATTATTTTCATTTGCAGGGTAGGGAGAGTCCTAGTGTCAAGACACTCTACTTTCCGTCCAATTTTCGAGATATTACACTTTAAGTGGCGGAACCCAATGTCAGGGTTTATTTACTAAAAGGAGCTAAAACATGGAAATGAAAATATTTTAAAATAATTAATACTCCCGAATGTGGATCGAACCCACAACCGCCGCGCTTATAGTCATACGCTGTTTCATTGCGCCACGGCGGCCTCAATTTTCTCAATATTTTTTATTTTTTCCATTTATTCAAAATATATTTTAGATTTTAATTCGCACTAAGATAATAAATATAAAAGTTACCGAATAGAGTGATTTGTCACTAGTTTATTTTTATTTTAAAAATAGATAAAGATATATTTAAGCAATATTTATGTATTGCTCAAATATTCCTTTATCTATTCCACCAAATTCTGGAAGTGTTGCGTGTTAAGTGGTGGAACTCAACGCCGCGCTTTTGCCTCGACGCCAAAGCGAAGAAATGAAAATATAAATCTAAATAAATATTTTATAAATCTGGCTTCAATTGTATTTTAAAAAAATGGCTTATAATTAAAGATGCGTGGTAATTGTACAAATGATGTTCACGTCTGCGCTCTGGTAGACAACGCGCAGCGTTAAGTTTCGCCACTCAACACACAATGTCTCTAAAATTGAGTGAAACGACAGAAAATCAGTATCTCAACACTTAGTTCACTCTGCCTAACCTGATATTTGCGATAAGAGCATAAAAGTTACAAAAAATAAGGTTAACACGTCTCAATTAAATGCATTTACCTTTAATCCACAAATTGCATTTGCATTAAACAGGAAACGAATACGTAACTAGGTAATTTTATCACTTCTACTAAGCCATTATTGATTTAATTTACATTTTAATCTATTAATATGATAATTCGGTAGTACGAATGATTGGATACATGCCGTCAAGTCAGTAAGAGCTTAAGAGATTTGCATGAAGTTGGATTGCAATATAGATTAGTATCTATGTATAAGTCGGAGTATGAAATATATGAAACAAATGGTTTTATAATATTTTAAAGCATTATTTACGAGGAAAGACAAAGCGCGGCGTCAGGTTACGTCTTTCAACTCGTATTATTTTGTGTTTAGTTGAGAAAGAGAATTGAACGAAGCACTATAAAATGACAGCAAAAAATGTGAATTCCAGCAGCCTTTAAACTCTTAAGTAACATTTACAAAAAATATTATTTAGCTTGTTTTCATTCTATTAAATCAATGATATAATAATGTTTAATTTGTGGATTCGATCACAGCTGGACGTACCTTTGTCCCAATACGACACGAGGGCCTATTAAGTAAATATATAGTATATCTCTGATAACAAGACAAGGCGCGACGTTAAGTTCTGCCAACTCAGAATGCCTCCAGGATTCGGCGGAAAGTGGGGAACGGAAATATCTTGATTGGAACGGAGTGTATTAGCACTAGGCTTCCAAGTCCCTCCCTACCCTGCAGTGCAGGATACAACGTGAGGCTAAAAAATATGTAAAATAAAAAAAAACATATAAATGCAGCTTTAATTTCTTTGTTTGGGATATATTGTGCAAAAAAATAAATATTCGCATAGAATTTTCAGTTTCAATTGAAAGGTGAAAAGAGAACCAAGTTTACAACTCCAATAGATAGAGAATTGACAGCATTCAAGCCGTATCGAGAGTCGATGCTCAACGCTTACAACGTTTTCATCTTTCACAGACCTATTGACTGAGTATATAATGTTTTATTAAATTTCTAAGGCCGTAGCAGCGCAGAGGCACAAATGTGAATGTAACGATACGATTGTGAGTTCGATTCCCACTGGAGGGAATTAAGTATTATTTATTAATATTTTCATTTCTTCGCTCTGCCACTAAGTCAACAGCCCGGCGTTTAGTTTCACTACTCAATACGCCTCTAAGAATTCGGCGGAAGGTGGCGAACGGAGTGTCTTAACACTAGGTTCCCTCTGCCCACCCTGATGTGTGAGGGATACAGCGTGAAGCTGATTATTTTTTTTTTACTTTTATTGTTTTAGTTCAAGCGGGCGAAGTCGCGTTTTGGTCGTTAGTATAAAATTTGTTTCACAAATGCACATTTCCAGCTGATTTCACATATAAAATACGAACAAGTATTATCATAATACAATATTATATGTATAATACAGAGTTCTATTCACCGATACTGAATAATAATGTGAATAGATCAAACTATAGTGGAAGTTTGTAATATTATGTATTATATATAGTTTTGCTATGTATAAATGTATTGTACTGTGGGATGGTTGTGGGGTGCATTCTTATTTGGGGAAATAATATTGTAAATTTTTATGCTTTATGTAAGTCAAAACGCGGTGTTGAGTTCTGCTACTCAACTGGCAATGTATCGAAATTGAATAAGTGTTCTATACTTTTTCTACCAAGGTTTTACCTTTAAAGCAGGGTTAGTAAAGTAACCTAGTGTTAAGACTCTCCGTTCACCACTTTAAACTGAACCGCGATTTATGTTTCAAAATCTTGAAAAATTTTGAATTGAATACCAGCAATTGATAATCAGGCGCATATAAAAAAAAAACATTGGAATGAAAAACATAACCATAGCAAGTAGTAAGGCGTATCCTATCTTCGCTACAATGACATCATATTATGAAAATTTTATGTTAAAAAAAGCGGCGCTTAACGCTGAGTCTTATCTTTTTACCAAAGCGGGTAAATGAACGTAGATTATTCCCACCAGTGAGAATCAACTTCACAACCGCCGCGTTTTACATTTGAACGATAGTACCTGTATACCACGACGGCCTCGCGTTTCCAGTCGACGGCCACATTTTTTTCTTAACATTTATTACCCATGCAAAGCCTCGAACCTAGAACCACCAACAATATCATCTAGACATAAAAACCATACATTTATTAAATCACTTTTGTTCCCAACATCTGTTTTTATTTTAAAAGTAAATTTAAAAGGAAAATCGTGGGTTTTTAAACACTCTTTGTTTACACAGTCCCCTATCCGGGCGACGTATAATCGGACAGAACTACGGTTTTCATTCGATGCGTGATGATCGATGAGGCGGGCCTGGGGTGAAATATGTGTTTATTATTTACTATACTTTTGTTCTATTCCCATATTTCTCATATATAACATATATAATAGTAATAATGTGGCCAGAGGTCGCGCAGGGGCACAAGGGTGTAAGCGCGAAAGGTTGTAGGTTCGATCGAGGATTTTTATTCTGGTGACGAGGTATAATGTGGCGTTGAGATCTACTACTCAATACGCAATTCCTTCAGAGATAAAAGTGGGGAAAGGAGTGTCTTAGCACTATGTTCCATGATGCTGCGTGAAGCTAAAAAACATTATTATTTTGAAAGAGAAACATAGTACCTACAATAATAAATTTTATTTCTCAACACAATGTAAGTATATAAAAATTAGGACTAAGACAATTAGCGTAACATAAGAAGTAGGATAAGTTAAGAAGTAGATATCGAACTCACAATCATCGCGTGCACTGTTAGACGATTTCTCACTGTACCATTACCTGTTATTTTTTTAGTCACGCTGTATCCTGTATGTATCAAAATAGGCATAAAAAACCTAGTGATAAGGCACTCCGTTTTCTTCACTCTGGCAAAACAAAATACGTCGTTAAACCACTCAATACGAAGTGTCTTTCTGAAATTTGGCCGTCAATATTAAACAAGTGTCTTGACACTCTGTTGTCTCTACCTATCCTGTTATGCGGGATAAAGCGTGAAACTACTCTAGTACTAATATCTATTGCAAGCTCAACTTATGACTGCAAATCCTTCCTTGCCTTGATTAAGTTTAGATAAAGAGCGCTAATTAGGTCTAATTAGTGCTCATATGTACATTAAGCTCCTAAGGTTTCAAGTATGAAATGTATTAATAATTAAAGAAATATGGCATCATTTTCTCTGCACTTTGAGAAATATCTTATATGGTTTATCTATTACTAATACCTAGATAATATAAAGATGAAGAGTATGTTTGGTTAAACGCGCTAATCTCAGGAAGTTATAAACTGAAAATTGTTTTTATGTTGATAGGTCCATTTACCGAGGAAGGCTATGTTGGACTAATTATATTATGTTGATCGATGTTTCGATGTTTCGATGTTTCAATTTTCGTCGGCCAGTAGAAGTAAGTAAGGTAAGAAAGATATATAAATGAAATCTAAACCATATATCTAACCGGGGAGAGTGTCTTAACACTAGGTTCCCTCTGCCTACCCTGGTGTGTGCGGGATACAGCGTGAAGCTGATTTTAAGCCGTGTATCTCTGAGCAAAATTATATATATAGATAGCTATATATAAATATTTTATTCATTACTCCAAATTTATTTATATGCAGTCTCCTTGTGAAACTAACCCAATATAACAAATGGTCTAATAATGTAACCATTAGTTGTGGGTTCTAATCTACGGTTCCATTTTATTAAAATACGCACTGTACTCTTAAATATACGATAAAATACAATAGAGAAAGATAATTTTTAAAAATATTTGAATTATTTTTATTAAAATAATATTAATTTAGATTCGTACTGGAAGGTAGGAAAATGGAGCCTAGTGTTAAGGTACTCCGTTTCCCACGCACCTCTCACTTTTCAAGATATTGCATGTTGAGTGGCGGAACTCAACACCACACTTTGTCTTAGGCAAGAAATTAAAACGAGCAAGCTAATGAAAATAATTTACATTACCAATAGCGATAGCGCTTATATTGCGGAGACAAAACAGTCCCAATGCGCCACGACGGCCTCATAAAAAAAATATTATTAATTTAAAATAATATTTTGATTAGTTTTCATTAAATAAAACCGCCCATTTTTATCATTTTTTTATCGAACCCACTACGTTTACGATATAACCTAAACATAAATACCACTGGCCCAATTTAAACATACACACTAAAGAACATTCACAGCATTCGTCATCTAGTACTGATGCTATCGCCAACGCTAGCGGCATCTTTTTGAATACTAACACTCCCGTACAGTAGTCCACATATACGGCTAGACAGACTGCGTTGAGCAAAAAAAAGTCCACTTTCAGTCTAAACGTTACAAAACTAGTTTTTTTCGAGGTATTTTCGTAGCTGTCTATACGTTCATCCGATCCCTACTTTGATATCGCTTTGCTTTAGGCTGTTTTCCCTGCACCATTTGCATGTCTATATACGTCAAGTTAACAAAGGACTGGTTAAATGGCCGTTTTGTTTTATGCAATAATAAAGTTTGGGAGCCTTTGAAGTTTTAATAAACAATTGCTGTATGGACTAGGTTCCGCCCGCGGTTGTGTTCGTTGTTTGTTAGCGATGTAATATTAATTGCTGTGAAATTAACAATAACACAATAAATAGCACAAAGTGTGACTGTAAAACCGACTGGTTGTGGGTTCGATCCCCACTCGAGGAGATGAAATATTTACTTAAATTTTATATTTCCATTTCTTCGCTCTGGTGTCGAAACAAAACGTGGGGTTGAGTTTTGCCACTCAACACGCAATGCCTCCAGAATTCGGCAGAGAGTGGGGAACGGAGTATCTTAACACTAGGTTCCTCTGCCTACCCTGCTGTGTGCGAGATACAGCGTGAAGCTGATTTATTTTTATTAACAATAACGATCACGGCTCATGGTCGTCGTGGTGCGACGCAACGTTTGGATGTAAGTGCGGCGGTTGTGGGTGCGGTTCCCAGTCGGGGGAATTAATTATTTCAAGTAAGTCGCCCTGGTAAAAAGGCAAGGTACGATGTTGTGTTCCGTTACTAAACATACAATTTCGCGAAAATTTGGGCGGAGCAGGGAGTAATAGAGTGTTTTTACACTAGATTCCCTTTGTCCTATCTCATACAGCTATATGTGGAACACAGCGTAACGTAAAAAAATATAGTTAAAATATTTAGTAATGTTTGGTCCGCATCTATATCTATTTATATTATTATATATATATATTTAACAATTCTCGGCTTCAAAAACAAACATGGAGGCCTCCCCTTCAGAGAACATATTTTTTTAATGTAACGCATCATGCAGAATCCTACTCTGGGTAACACAGGTAATTGCCCAGAGATGGACTCCAGATAATGCGTAGGGGCTATGGAAAATATGGAAAATATGGAAAACTAAATTGTAATCACGGAATCGAGCCTGGATGGGTTTAAAACTGGACTATTGAGACTGATGGGTTTCCACCTTTTCAAAGTCTGAAATAGTTGTTAAAAAAAAAAAAAAATTAGCTTCACGCTGTATCCCGCACACAGCAGGGTAGGCAGAGGGAACCTAGTGTTATGACACTCCGTTCCCCACTTTCTGCCGAATTCTGGAGGCATTGCGTGTTGAGTGGCAGAACTCAACGCCGCGCTATAAATTTAAGTAAATATTTCATCTCCTCGAGTGGGGATCGAACCCACAACCAGTGGGTTTTGCAGTCACACCTCGTGCCGCTGCGCCACGACCGGCCTGAGTAGTTATGAAATAGTTGTTTTTTTTACATATTAAAAAATCTATTATATTTCTTATTGGTTTATCTATATATCGCACTTTCACTTAAACAACTTATGTTTTGTTTTTCACCATCCAGTACTGCTTACATAAGAAAAAAGGGAACGGAGTGACATATAGGTATATAGGTTCTATGTCCCACAAAAAAATTATTACATAAAACATAAAAGTATAAGTAGGTACAATATATTTTAAATCATTAAAACTTTAAACAGCTTCAAATTTTATCTCACATAGCATGTACCTAGTGTTAAAACACTCCGTTGATTTTTTTCAAACAATCTTGTATTGAGCGGCGGCGCTCAACGCCACGCCGTGCATACCAAGAAAAGGGAAACGGAAATAAAATTAAACAACACAATCACTGCCTCGAGTGAGTATCGAACCCACAAACACCGCATTCACAGTCAACCACGATAGCTGCTACCACTGCGCGACGAGGTCCTCGAAATATTTATAATTTTAGTAACTCATTTATAAGAGCCACCATCGCAACCATTCATTATACATGTAAGAATTTCATAATAAATATCTTAAACATAAATCAAACCCATTAATACGCACATAGAGTTCAAAGTCTCAATCTTACAGCTTCATTTATCTTTTTCAAATCGCACTACACTGTCCTATCTATATAATACTTAAAGCCAAACCAATCGTATTACAAGGTGATAAGGTACAAATTTGTTTGTATAATGTAGCACAATAACAGTAAGTAAAGCACTCAGCAGTGGACAGAGTAAAGGTAAACCGTCCAGAACGTAATGTTTCGAAGAGAATGCCAGAAGTACCCTGGTACTAGTGTATGTGGGTTAAATTTGTTCGTTAAATTACTCAATCGAGTTTTAAGATACTTATTTAGAAAACGTATAAAATTTGAAAATAGCGGGACTCGAACCCGCGCCTCCTGGAAACCGACGAAGACAAAGAAAGAGACGAATGGCTTAATGGTCAGAGCGCCCGGTCGGTTCCCAGGAGGCGCGAGTGTCGAGTCCCATTACGTTTAAATGTTCATACGTTTTCTAAATATGTATTTTTCTTTTCAAAGTGTGGAATAACACTTTAAAAATGTTAAAAAGAGTTATAAGATTTTAAACATTGTTAAACTAACCTAACTAATTGTTAACCTTACTGACTTAACTTACGTACTTTTACACAAATTATAGCTATTTAAGTCTATCGGGGCTCAGTGGGAGATTTTTTGTGTAGTGATGGTTGTGAGTTGGATCTCCGATCACAGACTTTGTGATAGGAGTAATTTTTTCGTCCTAAAATTATTTACCTTAATGTACAAAATTTAAAAACTTTTTATTTTAATTAGATATCTATTTTAACTGTAGATTCAATTTGTTTTTGACATAAATTTCTAGTACTTCTTTAAATAAAATTTTAAATCCTCCAACAAAGATTAATTCGGCAGAAAGTGGGAAACGGAGTGTCTTAACACGAGGTTCCCTCTGCCTACCTTGCTGTGTACGGGATACAGCGTGAAGCTGATTTTATTTTAAATACCCACTTTATTTCCTCGAGTGGGAATCGAACCCATAATCTCCCGCGTTTACAGTCATAATAGCAACATAAAAAGATATTAGAAAATTGAACCAGCAATTTAAATCTGAGATTAACATTTCTAAAGAAACAAACTCTCCAGCTTTGTAATATTAGTATAGAAGTATAGATACAAAATAGCAACATATCCTTAAGGAAGGAAATTAAAAAAGTTTCCCAGATAATGACGTCGAACTTCCTTGTTTAATATAGCTTCTTTCAATCTAAGAACTGCTCTATCCCCGGTCCTACGTCAATATGATAAGCAAGCAGGTGACAGTCGAGTTGATAAGAAAAAATTTACATAGAAAATGTTTGTTTATTATTAAAAAAAATATTAAAAACAACTTGTAACATAATATTTATTTAGAGTATTTTTTTCTAAGTTTGGCATAAAAGATTAAAATAGTCAAAAATATTTAGTAATATAAGGGCAGTTAATTAATTAATTTTGGTTTCTTAATTTAAAAGTTGATTCCAAAAATGTAATAATGACAATTTTTCTTAATGATTTTTGTTTGTAAAAAGTATATGTAGATAATACGAAAAGTATATGTAGATAATACGAAGTAAATTAAAAGGATGTTATTTTAAAATAAGCAACGACATATTATTATCCACGTTCACAGAAATATTTATTTAATTTTCTCCTTCTTAAAATTTTCATTTACTCGCTTTGAAAACGAGTCAAAGCGCGACGTTGAGCTCCGCAACTCAACTGCAATGCCTAAAGTATTCGGCGAAAAGTGAGGATCGGAATTGTCCTAATGGAAAAAAAACTAAATATTAGGTTCCCATGTTCCCACTACTATGTGCAGAATGCAACATAAAACTAAAAAACAACATTAACCTAGCATAACAAGTGTTAGGGGTTCCGTATGTCAATATCACAAGATGGAACCAAGAGAAGGTTGTGTGTACATTTTCTTAAAAGCTTTTGATGTACGTAGACTTTGTTACGACGATTTTGAATCTTGCAATCACTTTAATGCGATTTGGTTTTTTGAGTATGGAGAATTGAAACACTAGACACTCTGTCCATCAAGAATTGTATGACTGAAATACGTGAAAATAAAACTCGCCACTTTCTACACAATTTTCAAACTTTGTATATGTAATTAAAGGTCGTTGTTGCGCAGCGATATAGGGCTGAATGTAAGCGCAACGGTTGTGGTTTCGATTTCCACTCGAAGGTATAAATTTTCATTTCTCCGCTCTGGTAGCTAAATAAAATAAATAGAGTTCCGCCACTCAACACGCAATGTCTCGAAAATAAAGAGAAAAGTTTAAGAAGATGCGGGTTAAAACGTGAAGCTATAAAAAAAGCTAAAGTAAGACATTATAAACGATGTAAGAAAGCAATCAATTAACAAAGTGCACTTCCGCAATAGTATGTTAATGTTTTCTTCGCGTGTCCTTTCGAACGAGTAATTAGATAATACTTAAGAAATAACATAAAAGAAATAAGTGAAAGAATATTTTTTTTGTTTCTTTTATAAAGTATATAGAGTAAAATCAAAATGATTTGATAAAAATTGGAATAAAAATGGCACGAATTTCATGTACAGGAAGAAAAAATTCTAATTAATTACTTAAAAAAATAAATCAACTTCACGTTGTATCCCGCACACAGCAGGGCAGGCACTCAGGTTTCCCATTTTCCGCCAAATTCCGGAGGTATTGCGGGTTATGTGCGGAACTCAACGCCTCGCTTTGCCTCGACACCCGAGAGAAGAAATGGAAACAAGTTTAAATAAATATTTCATTTCTTCAAATGGGAATCAAACCCACAAACTGTCACGCTTATGTCTTTTGACAGCCTCAACCTACTTTAAATTATATTGATATATTTATTTATTTAATGTAGTGTAAATATTTAATATTTTAATTTCCTATTTCTGGTAACGAGGCAAACGGGGTTGAGTTATGAATTTCGCAAAAATTGGGGAACAGAAATCTCTTAACGGGAACTAAGTGTCTTAACACTAAATTTCTAGGTCCGCTCTGCCTGCGAGATACAGCGTGAAGTTATAAAAAAAATAACTAGGTATATGTGTGACTACAAATACAATCTTCTCACAAAATCGTAAGCCGTTCTGAACTCTTTAACATCCACTTCAATGTGAAAATATAGCTTTGATTTAACTTTTCTGATCTTGTTATAAGTGAATACTTAAGATCTTGTTCGTTTCTGAGTATTTTTATTTAAGCTTGTAAAAATATTATGAACATAATATGGATGTGTATATATTTTAATTACGTTGGATATTTTATATTATTTATGTAGTTTCTTATTTATATGTATATTTTTTTTTAGTTCAATAAAAATGTAGCCTATAGGCTGTCTTAGTATAGGGGCACCAGAGCGTGATTATAAATGCGACGGTTGTGCGTTCGATTTCCCCTCAACAAATGAAATATTTAATATTTTAATTTCCTCGTTCTGGTTTCGAGGCAAAACGCGACGTTGAGATCCGCCAGTCAACACTCAATGTCAAGAATTTCACGATTAGTGGAAACGGATTGTCCTCAAACTAGTCTGTTCAACTCGCTACATGCAGAAATATCTAATAAAATATAAATATAATAGAAAATACAACTACAATAAAACCAAAAGTCATTTAATTTTTTTAGTATTGTAATTTTTTTTGTGTAGTATTGAATTCAAAGACACCTTCAAACACCGACTGAGCTGAATATTCTTTGAATTATTCATATTTATATAAATATACAGTTAGACATTCATTCAATGATATGCAAAGAAAAACTTCTTTAAGGTTCTATCATCTGATTTAAAGAAAAAAAATCACAAAATCGTAAAATATATTTGCACAATAGTTAAGTATACGTTTTTATAGATAATAATAGCATGGAACCCTTCATACATGATTCCGACTCGCATTCGGGCGGTTATATTTTTCTTACAACTCTAGACCAGTTTCGTACCTTCATGTATTACCCGCATAAAATATAGCATTTCTATATTCTAATCAATTTCAACACGCAAAAAGCTACGTAACACAACACCGCAGTTCAATATATCTACACAATGATAAAAAAAACATTTAAAGCATCTATTCGTATTCAAAGTATTCATATAATTTAAATGACACAAGAAGCACCAAGTGCCATCGACGACGCCACGTAAATGAAAAGATTAGTGCTTTATATCACAACCCCTGGGCTTAAGTGGTACAGTGTAAGGGCGGGGCTATATCTGGTGAATAATTGTTGAGGGCATTATCAAGTAGTTGGGCTTACTTGTCGCGAATTATAAGATATATGTTCTTTATTTATATTGTTATTATAAGATATATTGAGGCCGTCGTGGCGCAGGGGCACTAGCGTGTTACTGTAACGTGACGGTTGTGAGTTCGATCTCCGAAGCCTTAGTAGCAAGGCAAAAGCGTGGAGTTGAGTTCTGCTATTCAACACGCAGTGCTTTAAAAACTTTCCGGAAGGTGGGAAACGGAGTGTTTGATTCTCTCTGCCTATCCTGCTTTATATAGGTGGGATACAGCGTGAAGCGGAAAAAGAAGTTTAATCCTCACGCAGACAAATGAATTTGTATAGCTTTCATTTCCATTGCGAATTGAGAGGCGCATTGGACTCACCATCTTTTGAGTTGCCAGAGCAAAGTAGTAAAGATAATTCTATAGAATCGAACCCACAACCGCCGCGCTTACAGTCAGACTATGTGCGGCGTTGAGTTCCTTTACCAAATAAGCCTGAGCCTCAACAGAGTGTCTTCCTAGAGACTAGAGACTAGGTTCCTTCTGCCTACCGTGTTATTTGCGGAATACAACTTGAAGGAAAATATTTATATCCCAACATCCATCATTTTCAAAATTTGAGAAAAACAACCATACCTTAAAACAATTTTCCTACAACCAATTTTCAAATTGGTAAAATGGAATAAAAGCTTTCACAAGTTATTCTACTCCAAAGTATTGTATTACATTATATGCATAATCCGATATAATGATGCATCGAAGCTGCTGAGGGCTGTCCCTTGGTTATTTGTCAAGGAAACAAGAATTAATCTTCCGTCTTCGAACCGACGACCCCACAGAGTGAAGATTTTATTCACTGCACCCCGTTGTTTTCAACCCCCGGTTGATGACACAAAGATAAATATTTTGGAAAGTATACTAAAATATATAGATAATTTTGATATTAGCTTTTCTTTTATTGAATCTTTTTGATTTGATTCTTTTGGTAAATCTAAATTTACATAAAAATGATAATATTAACAATAAAAAAGTTATATGACTTAAAATATATTAACATACTTATATAAATCATTGAAAAATTCCATCCATCCAATCCATCTAGGCGCAGGCGATCAGATCGTTATCACTACGGTACTAGGTTCTCCCAGTCAAAGCAATAAATTACTTTCATTTTCCACCCTTTAGTAAAAAGACAAAGCGCAGCGTTGAGTTCTGCCACACAACACGCAATGTCTCGAAAATTTAATTGATGTAAAACGAAAAGTATCCCACAACATTTTAATATTCAAATAAATAGACGTATAGCGGCGTTAAGCTCCCCTACTCGATATTTATCTGTACCGCTGTGTACAATAAATATGTCAACCTAAAAAAATACTCACCAAACCCCACAACCGTGTGTATTTTCTCTAAGAAATCACCCTCTTTCTCCTCTTAGCTGCAATTTTTAAGTGATTTCCTTTATTACTAAGCACGGACATGAAAAAACCAATATGAAAAATCCATAGTGAGAAGTGCAGCTTTACGAGCGAGTTTTATTGTGTAATGAAAGGTGAATGATTAAAACGCTTCCTTTTACGTGTTCCAAACGTGTAAAAGCTCTAGATGTGACTGGATTGTGTAATTTTTTCTATTTTGCGATTTACTAATTTAGATTTTTGTCGTGGGTGAGAAGAGAGTGATGCAACACTCTGTTCTCTATTGTTTGTCCACATTTTGTTTACTTGACCCTGTATCCCGCATATAATCAGGTGGGCAGAGAGAATCTGTAAATCTAGCCTACCCTACCTATTCTTTCCCATTAAGACATATTGTTAAAAGCGAACCCACAAGTTGATTACCTCAAAAAATATATTAGTACTAATTTCTAAGTAATATAGATCTCAAATATTATTAAAAAATATAAATAATAATATTAAGATAGAATTATTTGAGTTACAATTGGTGAAAAATATCTATCGAATCTAAGAGTAAGCTTTTTTTTAACAAAATCAAAAGAAATTACAGCCGCTGTATTGTACAGTCGCTTGTATTTTTTTTATGTTAAAATATTTCTTTACCTTTCTATTACAAGATATATCATAATATATTAATTTTGAAGTATGAACTTTACGATCAATTTTATGTAACCGTTATGAGCTATTTCGTGTGTTTTACGATTATTTTAGTGGTGATGTCTTCGAGATGACATTTTTATTATAATAACTTTGTATCCCCTATTCTGGATATAGTGACAAATAGACATACATACGTATACAAGCGGAGAGCTTATTGTGAGAGAAAACGAGAGTTCGGAACTGAACGCCGCGCTTTATCAAACAAATCACGATGTTTCAGATTTGACACAACGTAGGCATTCTCTATCGACTCTTTCTCTCTGCCTGCTTTTCTCTTGTATCTACAAAAAGTTTATCTTTTTTTACATTTTATACTGCTATTCCACCCTAAAGACCGTTTACGAGGACGCGGGTTCAAATCCCGCTGAGTTAAATTCTTTATATATATTCTAAAAATATGTAAAAGTAACTTTGGACTGCTGTGGTCACAAAAATACGTTGTATAAACTTGTTATGATGTTACAGAGAGCCTCTTATCCTGTCTGGCGGGCTTAAGCCGGGATTGCGAATGCTAAGACGCAACTTTAGACAATTGTATTTCATTTTTGTTGGTGTAAAGAGATAATGTTTTGATTTTTTTATATATTTTAATTGAATTATTTAAGGCATAGTTTGGTGTTTGTGTAAGAATGCGATAGTTGGGGGTTCGATTCCTAGTAAGATATGATTATATTTAATTATCTTTGGGCGTAAATGGAGAATAGAATATTTTATTATTAGATTTTTTCTATCTATCATTACAGGTATGAGGCAGATTCGTGAAACTAAAAAACATGAGGTTTATCTCTTAGAAAGAATATTAATATATAATTATAGATATTTTTTTAATTTCTTATGTTAACTAAAATTAATTAAATTTTACCAAAACTTTCGAAATTAAAAAAAAAAACTTAAAAAGTAAATATTTTTCTTTTGGACATAGCGGGACGTGAACCCGCAAGTCTTGACTAGAGACGTGAATGTGAGTCCTGCTATAATCAATTTATACAACTTAAAGGGAGTTTACTTAAGTATTATATGTATATTTCAGCTTGACACTTCTACGCGTATAGAGGGTCGTAAAACTAACTGTATACACTATAAGGGTTAAATTTTTTCACAAGTTACGGAATCCTAAAACAGAATATAACCTAGTACAACCATCATAATTACTCAGACACATTCACCAAACACCAAAAGCCATCATACATAAATAACAAGAAATAAGAACAAAAGTCCCACTTCGAAGAACAAATCTCGATATCGTAATAAACATATTAGCACCCTACTTCACCCCCTAATCTCCTAAACCTCTCCCATCAATTACAACTGTATGTAGTTTTTGCTGAATCGTCCTTATAATAACAATAATATTCGTATGTGATTGAGATCAATATGAGATTGGAAGGAAAAATATATGGAATATATAAGATATAGGCTTATACATATTTCTTATATATACCAAAGTAGTAAAACGGACGGACTTTCCAATTTCTGAGTTGAGCTGCAGAACTTAACGCCACATTCAACTTATATTATAATTTATAATAAGTTGTACACTTATTAAATTCAAATTTATTGAAAAACAGCCTCTTTGTGTCATGAATAAATCATCTTAGCCTTGTTTGGTTTTTAACAAATTCTTTATCATAAGATATGTATATCAATAGCATATCAGAATCGAACCCATATGACCTTCGTCGTAATTATAGTGTACCAAACGGCAATTTATATACCTTGGTTTTTCTCCAAGCTACACCCTGTACATAGCAGAGTAGGCAGAGGAGGCCTGGGAACCTACTGTTAAGACTCTTCCCATTAAGACACGTCCGGTCCCCATTTTCCGCCGAATTCCGAAGACATTGCGTGTTGAGTGGTTTAACTACTGAAAATCTCAAATATTCCATTTGCTCGAGTCGGAATCGAACCTACAACCTGTCGTAATAGTCCTGTAGTATATATCTTGTTATATACATATGAGTATAACCTCTCGAACACATTCTGATCAGCTCATCGTCAAACCTACATAGTTCCTAATTAATATAAATAGACACAAATCAATTATGCTCCGACGTCTCGAGCTGGAGCTTCATTACACAATAGTCTGTGTTTACTCAGTTCACGTATTAGCTGCCTTATTATTTAAGTTATTTAAGTGAAAAATGTATAGTGTGGGTTGAAATCCGCCTATAAGATTAAGTACTAAGATTTTTTCTCAATTTGACGCTGTATCCTGCATATAGCAGGGTAAGTAAAGGGAACCTAGAATTAAGACACAATGAATCAATTCTTGCTGAATTTTCAAGATATTGTGTATTGAGAAGTGAAACTCAACGCCGCGCTTTATCATGTTTAAAGCAAGGAAATAATAAAAACATATAAATATATTAATTCTCACAAGTTAGAATCGAATCCACCACCGTTACGTTTATAGTTACACGCAGTGCCACTGCGCCACCATGGTCTCAAAAAATAAATATTCTTACTTTCCGCAATTAATATAAGAGTTCTAGAAAGCAAAAATTTACTATCTACTTAACCAAAAATTTTATCAAACAAATGTAGTTCGATCGTTTCAATCAAAAAGCGGAGTTAAATCACTTATTTTTCTTTATTATAAAATCAATCTTGTCAATGAAAAAAAATATTAAAACAGAAATTTTGCAAAAATATCTTATTTAATATTCGTATACAAAGATCACATTTTTCTTAGAATTGTCATATAATTTTTACCATCAGTAGGTAATTCAATTAGTAGGACTAGAGGGTCTGTTTTAGTTGGGAGGAAGTTGGTAATAAGTGAGAAATGATAAATGATAGCAAATGGCGAGGGGAGGTTCGTATTGGCTATGTGAAATTATATTATTCAATTAATGAGACTCAAATAGGTATAACTTTGTAAGAAGATCAGTAATGATTTCTTTTTTGCATTTTTTCTTAAATGGTAAATAATATTAGATTTAAGTATATCCTAAAATGGCAGAGTAGGCAGAACCATCACCAATTAATTCTTGTTATCGGTGGGTGGTTTTAACGCCGTGCTTGTATTATACAACGAAGTAATGAAAGTAACTTAAAATTAAATCACGCTGTATCCTGCACACAGTAGGGTATGCATAAGGAACCTAGTATTAAGACACGCCGTTCCCTAATTTCCGCCGAGTTCTGAAGGTATCGCGTGTTACGGAACTCAACGCCGCTCTTTGCTCTTTCGACACCAGAGCGAAGAAATTAAAATATGAATGTAAATAAACATTTCATGATTTTTTTTCAGGAAATGAAATGTTGTTTGTCGAATCCACAACCAGTCGATTCCACATACAGTCACATTTTGTGCCCCTGGGCCATGACTGGCCTCAAAGAACTTCATTATAATTTTTTCCTCTTTTTAAGTTAATGTTGAAACCATCTCCTTTGTACCACTGCGCCTTAATGGTGTTTTATTTCGCGCACAGAGCAGGGTAGCGAGGTAGTGTTAAAACACTCCGTTACCGTAATGTCACTTCCGTTACCCACTTCCACCGCGCTTTGCCTCGATACCAGAACTAAGAAAGGAACATAAAAAATACATATCTAATTTCCACGAGTGGGAAACCATTTGAATTGAGTCGAACCCACAACCTATCGAGTCAACAGCCTACGAGCCTCTGTTATAGTAATATAAAAAAAATTATCTTATCTTGCATTAGCAGGATAAAATATAAGAGTTCCTGTCATAACAAATCAACGTCAAACACACACCAAGTTATAATTGGTAACAATCAAGAAGATAAACTGCTTAATTAAACACTGTCACAGTTTAAACACTCGAAGAATGAGGGGTTAGTCTTCGCATATTACGATTTGGATATATAGTAAAAACGTATCCCTTCAATTTTTGAAGGATTTAAATGTTAAAATGGAAGCCAAGTTGAATGAAAAATATTGGTTGTGTTTGCATTTTCTGTTAAGAATGTTGGAATTTATCTGAAATTAAATTATATTAACATTTTCATGAATTTTTTAATCGTGTTTAGATCTGATGATAATAATTATATTGTCATCGGTATATTAACCTATTTATATTAAGAACTCTACGTCCTTGCTAGATTAACCAGGGGACAGCAGTATATTTACAAGTATTTTTTATTTTTTTCTAACCTTTTTGCTGTAGGATAGACAGAGGTAACCTAGTGCTAAGACACTCCGTCACTCACTTTCCACCTAAATTTCAAATTGTTGTGTTTATAGGCAGAGCTAACCGCTGCGCTTTGTTTACCAGAACACAGAAACAGAAACAACATTAATATAACTAAATAGCTTTATTTTATTTTCTTAGCTTAAAGTTCTAATTCTAACTTTAGAATTAGAGTAAAAAAGCTGTAAAATTCAATTAACCAACAAAAAAATTATCCACATTTTGATTTTTCTCCGTACGCAATGACACATAACCATATTAATAAAGTGATTTGTTCTTACAAATGAGTTGGTACTGCTCTAGTAAAATTCCCACGATTTTTAAATAAAAACACACTGATAGCCTCATTTATAATGAAAAGAAATACATTTTTTTAGGTACGTTTTAAAAAGATTAGACATTGAGTAAAGGAATTTAACACCGATTTTTGTTTAACCTAACGTGTAAAATCTGATTTTTCAGATTTAATCAGAGCTTCACGCTGTATCCCGCATACAACAGCGTAGAGACAAATTAGTGTTAAGACACTCCGTTCTAGACTCCGAAACTCGGCGGTTAACTCAATCTTACGAATTGGAGACAAAGCCACAACCGTCGCAATCACCTTGTACTACTTTATTTTGAATTTATAGCTATTTTCACGAAACATAATCAAAACCACGACCACCTCAAGCATTCCAACTTTAAATAATCTCAATATACAACATTAAACTACTGTGTAGAAGTAGAAAGAAGGGTGAAGGAACGTTAACTCGATAACTCCCCTAAGATTTATTCATCCATCGCTTTAACCGGCCAAATTGAAAAATTATGTGCCGACGTCTTAATCTCAATGAGAAAATGAGACGGTGATAAATAGTTCGACTGTATATACGTATGGGGTGGTTTATTTGATGAAGTTTTATGTTTTTTTTTTTCTTGGTTTAACCACAGCACTCTCCTCTCTCAGAACTCTCCGTTATCCGTATTTTTGATTGGCGTAACTCAACGCAACGTCTTTTGCTAACTGGGAAATATTAAGCTTCACGCTGTATCCCGCATATTGCATGGTAGGCAGAGGGAACCTAGTATTAACATGCCGTTCCCCACTTGTATTATAAATTTAGAAAAATATAACTATGCAATCTTTTTAGAAATATTCTTGAATATATTATGTTATCTCTACATATGTATACACAATATTGCTTTTAGTAAAGCTTTGCAACTTTAATACGAACTAATAGTCAGATTATACTCATTAGTTGAAAGTAGAAACCTTTGATATGAACATTTTTAAAGGAAATAAATATTTTATGTACGTACATTCTCTATCCTAGTGGTCTGACCTTAATCAGTAGGTATTCGTCCTTTTTAAGGTTTATTTGTATGGATTTCTATATATTTACCTAGATTTAGGTAGAGAGGCAGACCTTGGTCGCCTTTTTAAAAGATGGTAAAGAAGACGAGATAGGCATAGGCTTCCATACTTTAGATGATGATGATACTGGAGGAAGATCACGTAAAAATCAGGAATACCTTCCTGGAGGGCATCAAGGTATGCAGAAATCGTAGCACTAGTTGCTACGCTCTTCCTCGTGCTGAACGAAGCTGACTCTTCACGCTTAAACAAAAACATTCTCTGTATTTAAAGCCTCCAAGTTTATTTCCCTTTAAAAAATATTCTATCGTACCAACAACTAAAAAAATCATACTAACGAAATATCTATATATTATACTAGTGCTTCATTTCTCCTTAAAATTCTAATTTCATTTTATAAGCTTACTAAATTTCATAGTTTAAATGGCAATTACCGTCAGTTTAGATACAACTGACGTTTAACAAAGGTCCGGTACAACGCTTGAACTATTCGGGTATGAATATTTTAGTACTTGGAAAGGTCAGATTATAGTTACACTGAGATTTTATTACCTAGATTGTAAATTTAGTTTCATTTTCTAATTAATTGTTTAGTTATCTTATTAATATTTCTTATAATTAACAAAAGTTATCTATATTATATTTTATATTTTTTTCGGTGTGGTAACCAGACAAATAGCGGCGTTCAGTTCCGCCACTCAACACACAATATCTCAATTCTGGCGAAATCCGAGTGTCCTA
Organism: Heliconius erato x Heliconius himera; assembly: GCA_013421005.1. NCBI lineage: Eukaryota > Metazoa > Arthropoda > Insecta > Lepidoptera > Nymphalidae > Heliconius > Heliconius erato x Heliconius himera. The sequence continues at coordinate 13,304 of JAATLQ010028020.1, read as the reverse complement.
ACACCAGGTTCCCTTGTCTTACCGTGTTACATGCAGGATACAGCGTAAAGCTATCTTATATCAAAAGTTATAATGTATGACGTATAGGGTAGGCAAAGAAAATCTATTGTTAGGCTAATCGTGGAGATTATTACAGTTATTTATTTTTAAAATATATTTTTTTTAATAACAGTTTTCTACAATATTGTAAATATTACCCCAAAAATAAAGTACCAAAGTTTTTTTGGGTTAACGCACTAAGCTGATTATTATATGGATTATTCCAATACAGTTTTTTTAATTCGAACATCGAATCTTTTTTATATTCGATGGTATTATTATCGAGGATGACTATATTACATCACGTCAATTGTACATTGTAACCCACATTTCCTGAGGTTAGAGCTACTTCGGGCACTTCTTCTGCACTGTGATCCCGGTCTAGAATACGATCATCCTGGTACTCGTGGTGTCGTAAGAGGCGACTAAAGTACGTGTGGTAGAGTCACGTCGCCAGCAATGGCAGCACGCATGGGCAGACTCGACTGGATCATTACCATCCCCGGCATCTAAAAGCGGCGTTAAGTAGTGGCTATAAGCCACTGCGTTTCGCATCAGATAATGCTGGGCAACGTACCTGTAGCTTCTCTGGTGTTGCACGGGGTCGTGGGCGCTCGTTTGCCTAGTCTTTTCCAAAAAAAAAAAAATGTCGTGCATTCGAAAGTAATTTTTTTATATTATATAGATCCCGTTTAGAGCTAAATCTTATTCCAAAAAATAAAAGTGAATACAACACAAACTTAACTCAAATATGAATCTACTAAATTTATTTGGATAATCTCGAACTCTGTGTAATGAAAGATAAAAATTTGTTCGTAAGGCGTGTCGTCAGAAATTGCAGCTTAACAAATCATAGTGAGATGACGGGGCCCCAGATTGTATTAGACGCCGGGTGCAAGAGAAATAAATTCAGGTTTTAGTTCCCGTACTATCGGTTGTTATATTCTATTTTTTCTTCTTTGATGTAGAGAAAATTTCATAGAATATACCAATTGAAATGCGATAACATGATTTAAATAGAGCCTTTGAAGATCTCACGTAACGCAGCGTCTCTACTGTAAACGTGGCGGTTGTGGGTTCGATTCCCACTCGGGAGAAAAAATATTTTATTTTCCGTCTCTGACAACAAAGACAAAACGCGGAATTGAATTCTGCCTTTCTGCCTTCTTGTGTACATGCAAATGTCAAAAATTTAGCTGAAAGTGAGAAGCGAGGTGTCATACAACTAGGTTCCCTCTGCTTACCGTGGTATATGCAGAACACAGCTTGTCTTCCCAAGAGATTTCGATTAGTTGAAGATAACTTTTATCAGGACAGTATCTAATTTGATAACTTTTCAATTAATTATTAATGGTAATAATCAGCAATGTTTAAGATTTGGGACAATTTTTTTATTCGTTCAACTTTATTTTAGAGAGAATTGGAGACCAGTCGTGGCGCAGGGAAACAAAGTGGCACTATAAATGCGACAGGTTGTGGGTTCAATTCCCACTCGAGGAAATGAAATATTTAATATTTTCATTTCTTCGATCTGGTGACGAGGCAAAGCGCTATGTTGAGTTCAGCAACTCAATACACAATGCCTCTAGAATTCGACAGAAAATTTGGAACGGAGTGTCGTAGCACTATGTTCTTTCTGCCCACGCTGCTGTGTGCGGGATAAAGCGTGATGATAAAAAAAAACTCTAATACAGTGGTAAGGGAACAAACCCTCGAATAAATTTACCGCAGGGCGCAGGGCTGTAGACTTTGCACTCGAGTGGACCGCGATATTAACAAGTAACCTATCATCACTATCTGTTAAATGAGCGCTTTTGCAATATACATCCTATCTCCTAGAAAATAAGAACCATAACGTTATGGGAAGATAAGCATGATGTTTAGTATCATTTCAGGCTTCTTTGTGAAATAATTTGAAATTATAAAAGTTTGTTAAGCGATAGTGTCTTATATTTTGTGTAATTTTTGGGATTTTTTGATACTTATTTAGAAAGCGTATAAATATTTGAATATGGACTCGAACCTGCGCCCCCTTTAAACCGACCAGGCGCTCTGACCACTGAGCCATACGTTCTTTGGTGAACATAGCGGGGTATGGGGTAACTACAAAAGATTTACTTTAATTATTTAAATTTTCTTACAACAATTGAAAGCTTAAGAGGAATTTGTTGAACTTCAAATACTTTTTTATTGTGAAGTCAAATAATATTCAAAATATTTTATTTAAAATTATATTTCCATTTCTTCGCTCTGGTGTAGAGGCAAAGCGCGGCGTTGAGTGCTGCCACTCAACATGCAATACCTCCAGAATTCAGCAGGAAGTAGGGAATGGAGTGTCTTAACACTAGGTTCCCTCTGCCTACACTGCTGTGTGCGGGATACAGCGTGAAGCTGATTTATTTATTTTTTGTAATATTCAAAACGTCCCCACATACAAATGATCGAGCACAAAACCGTATTAAATCAATCTATCGCAGGTGCTATAGAAACATGAGGTATTATACCAGGGCTGGATCAATGGAATATTAATTGGTTTTAAAGAGCTCCCGGATTATCCCAATAAATGGACAGGGTCCATGGCGGCTTTCTGTTTGTGCTTTAGAGTAAGTACTATTACTTCCACATTGTTAAATTTGATGTTTAGATTAAAAGTTTGATATTTACCAAAGATTGTGATGACAAAATGTGTTATTTTTCTATAAGAAATAATAAAGCTCCACTCTATATTCCGTATGGAGCAAGGTACGTGGGCACTTTTCTTCAAATTTTCTAGATATTGCGTGTTTAGTGTAACAGGAACTTAACGCCGCGCTTTGCTTCTTAATTGAAGTCAAAATCGAATGGGAATAAAATCACAACCGTTGCCTTTTTAACCCAAAAACAGATAACCACCCAACAAAAAGTGCAAAAACAAACACGCGAAACAAAAAAAAAAAACGCCAAAACTCCAACCCATAAAAACAATACACGCAAAAAGCGTTCACAAAAATGAAAATTTTCAATTACACACTCGGAAAGAGCAAAAAGCTGGTGAAATTAATCAATTATAATCGACCTCATTCAAGTATCATCGAGATATAAATCGCTTTGGTCGGCGGTCACGGGCGGGTTGCCCGGGGAAATGCCCCTGCGTGCACAAACGATCGCTAATGAAAACGTTTTTTTTTTTATTTCACGCATTTTTTCATGTTTGTTTTTTGGGGACATTACTTGGCTTTTAAGTTTTGGTGTTTTTTTTGTGGATGGTAATAATTTATTATTACTTCTTTAATTATTGCAAAAGTATATAATAAATTGATCTTATGTTATAAAATAATGATATTAATTTTTTTAATTTTTTTTTTAGTAAAATACAACGCGGGATTAAGTTTTGCTTAACTTGTAATATCCTCGAATTGGGCAACTTTAGACGACGTTGCGATTAAACACAAGGTAGGCGTAGGCTTTTTGCTTTGCTATACAAAACTAAAAATGGATATTTAATTTTTATTTTATTTTTTAAATTCACAGTAAAGAAAAACATTATTTATATTTAACGTGCCCTTTGTGATAAATATCAAAATTCAAATTTTAAAATATATTTAAAAAAAATCTGATTAATTATTTTAATTTCCTCGTTCCCGATAACAAGACAAAGCGCGACCTTAAGTTCCTGCACTCAACTCGTAACATCTTAAAAATTTGGCGATGGCAAACAGAGTGTCTTAGCACTAGCCCGCGGGATATAGCGTGAAACTAAAAACAATAAAAATACCACATTAACCCGCACATCCCCACTGACTTACCGCAGGGTACGCACAGCACAGTTACCCTTAAAAAATAATCGCGGGCACCTGTCGCCGACGCCGCGTCACTCGATCCTTCACTGTCCGCCGCTACACGAACAGTCAGTACAGCCATCGATGTTTTTATTTATCACGACGTAGGTACGTCGCGTCGTAAACAACATAAACTGGTTTGAATTTCATTTATTTTTTATGTGAAATATGTTTTCTTTTTTTTTTCGGAATGTGAAATGTGAATATGAATTTTAAATGTGATGTTTGTTATTATTTGATTATATTGTAGCGTAGCGTGTGTATACGGAATAGTTGTGGGTTTGATGCTCGTTCGTGGGGATAGTTACGTTTTAAATTACTTAGATTAGTACAGTAGATTTTTATAGGAGTGCCAAAGTGAGATGTAATTTAAACAATATACATAAAGTATACGCTGTGGGGTAAGTCTGATGGAAGATGGTATTTGAAGGTTGAGATCTAAATGGTGAAATATTTATATTGGAAATAGACGGAGAATTAAAAATAGAGCTTAATAAATAGTAATATCTCAAACACTTTTGACTAATCTACAAAGCATTTGACATCTATGACAATAAATATGAACGATTTATATTTTTTTCTGAAATTTAAATTCTTTTACTCAATAACTCAAAAATAATCTTTTGTAGTTACCCACATATTTACGTCACACCTGTTCATTTGCGCCATATTACCTCCAAAGGCCCCAATTAAAAAAAAAAATTGCACCGCGGTCGATCAAACGCGAAGTACAAATTAATTGGTACTACGTGGCGTCGCAGACACGTTTCCAATCTACTCTTAATCCATACTTTGGCCATATCTATATGCAGCCTATACAATTTATTTGATTATATAAACAAAGGGTGTCGTAGCGTATCGGCATAACGTTTGTCTGTGAACGCGACTGTTGTAAGTTGTGGTAACAAAACAAAGCGTGGCGTTGAGTTCCGCCACTTGACACCCTAAAGCTCCCTCTGCCTCTTAGATATGTGGAATGTAGCATAATACTATAAGGGAAAAAAAACCTATACAAAATTTAACTAGGAATTAGCGAGATTAAGCAGATAAACATAAAACTAAATAATGTTTTATATGAACCTCTATATACTGTAATAATATATTAAAAAGAAGTTAACTTGAATTTAAATTTACCAAAGTGGTTTTTCCACCCTTCAAAGAGAAACAATAATATTATGTTCTTTGGAGTGACAATAAAAAAACAATAGTATCCTAAATAAACAAGCAGCAGGGCTTTGATAGTGGCCCTACGTCTTTTTAAGAGATACTTTAAAATAGAAACATACTTTCAAATACAACAAGAAAATATCTAAAAAATAGTTACTATTAGATTTTTTTCAACGAAACAAAAAAAAGCAAAAAAATATAACCGAGCTGTTAACTTATATAGACTATGTTCAAAATTATTTATAAGTACAGGTAAAATTTGTAGATATTTTTACCCTTTTCAGGAAGGATATATCGAGTCTTCGTTTTGCTACAATGTATATTAATGACAAATAATATGCATATAGGAGGCCGTCGGGGCACAGTGGCATATTGTTTTACTGTGCGCACGATGTTTTTGGGATCGATTCTTAAATAAATATAATATTTTTCGTGAACAGGGATCGAACTCACAACTAGCGCTTGTAATACGATGGTATTTATTATTTTTCTTTATCTTATATTTCAATTAATTATTTAAAATAGAAAGACGTAGACATAGCATTACAAAAAATAATAACAATCTTTTACTGTTTTTTTAATGAAAAAAATGCTTACAATATTTTATTAGTTAACAAATGAATGGGGGTTTTGAAAAGCACCTGAGTCCAAATTAAGTGTACATGCACTATAAAGAAACATATAGAATCTGTCAGTGAATACTTCTATCAGGCATGAGACAGAAATTATTTTTTTACTATCGGTACTCTGAATTCTATGTGTTATTCTGATGTATAAATTATATTGCTGAAAAGTTTTATCTAAATCTGTTCACTATTTTTTGCGTGAAACTGAAACAAACCTCCGAACGAATTCATCCTCAAAAGTTTCACATTTCTAATATTAATGATATTTTCTTCAGCTTCCATCTTGTGCATTAATAATATTTTCTTCAGCTTCAAGATGTATCCCGCATATAGTAGGGTAGGCAGAGAGAATCTAGTGCTAAGACACTCCGCTCCCCATTTTTCGCTAAATTTTTGAGGCATTATGTGTTATGTTATGTGTGTATTATGTGATATTTCAGAGCTCTACGTTGCGCTTTGCCTTGTAACCAGAGTGCCGAAATGAAAATATTAATAATTAATATTTTACACCCCCGAGTGGGCATCGAACCAACAACCGTCGTGTTTACAGTCACACGCTTACAATATATACATATTACTACAACTATAATAAATTAAACTAAACAGTACCTACAATTCACCAAACGCTAAGGAGCAGTGTAAACAAGTGACGACGCGTGAGTGATTCTACCGCCTTGTAAAGCACCTGAGGCTCAATTAAATATCTCAATTGAGGGGTTACGAAATGTACTGGATTGTATACATATGTTTATATTTATAAGGGGTTCTTTTTGGATGAAATATTCACCGTATTTTTTTAAAAAAAATCAAATCAAATCAGCTTCACGCTGTATCCCGCACACAGCAGGGTAGGCAGAGGGAACCTTGTGTTAAGACACTCCGTTCCCCACTTTCTGCCGAATTCTGGAGGCATTGCGTGTTGAGTGGCAGAACTCAACGCCGCGCTTAACCTCGACACCAGAGCGAAGAAATGGAAATATATATTTAAGTAAATATTTCATCTCCTCGAGTGGGGATCGAACCCACAACCAGTCGGTTTTGCAGTCACACCTCGTGCCGCTGCGCCACGACCGGCCCGGCTTATAATAGGGAATATTATAAGTAAGAAAAAAATTGAGGCCAGTCATGGCCCAGCCGCACGAGGTGTGACTGTAAAACCGATTGGTTGTGGGTTCGATCCCCACTCGAGGAGATAAAATATTTACTAATTTATATTTTCATTTCTTCGCTCTGGTGTCGAGGTTAAGCGCGGCGTTGAGTTCTGCCACTCAACACGCAATGCCTCCAGAATTCGGGAGAAAGTGGGGAACGGAGTGTCTTAACACAAGGTTCCCTCTGCCTACCCTGCCGTGTGCGGGATACAGCGTGAAGCTGATTTGATTTGATTTAATTTAATTTTTACCATCGATATGAAGATTTAGTCTAATTTAGCTGTTAAATAATGGTTGCTGATACAGTAAATAAAGACAGAAGATATAATTGTGGCACTTATATTACAGTATATAAAAAAGTATGTCTACTCGGAAATCCACAAGAGGCGCGGGTTTGAATTCCGCTTCACTACAATCTCTCTCAATTTTATACGCCTCTAAATATCTTCCTTAGTATATAAATGACACTTTAAAAGAATGCTAAAATAATTAACATACATTTATTTTATTTTTCTGTTATGAAAGTAGCTACTTAAGTATATCAAAAAGTAAAGTAAATGCATTTCGGAAAAAATACAAGAACTTTGGTACAGCAAAAAAAAACAGTAATATTACACAAACTACGATCAACGTCTTCATTTGGATCCTTACAAAGCAAGGAATGATTCTTAAGCAGTCATTCTCAGTGCAAGACTCAAGACAAGACAGTTCTTTTCCCTTTTTTTGCCATTTGAAACCCGAACATAATGAGCTCGGTTGTAAAAAGAAACACGAAACTACACAATTTTTCTATTATACTTGCATTTTTAGAAAAGAAATTATCTTCACACTGTACGGACGATTCTTCTCACCGACTAATGGTCACATCTCTCTATAGACGATTTTTTTTAAAATTTTCTTTACAATTTTCACTTATAGAAAGAAAGAAAGAGAGAGAGATTCAAGAGTAAAATTGTTAGAATTATTAGTTTAATAAATATTTAGATTTACTTCAAACGAATGAAACAAAAATATAAATAATATTACAAAAATATTATCTTCATAAATGTTTATAGTTTCCAAAATGAAGAATAAAGAAAAATATGAACATATTTCCTATTTCTAAAATCCTCTAAACAAACACACAACATGCCATTACCACATATCTCCTAAACAAAGAGAATCCTCTAAAACCACTCGAAAAACAATTATGTAAAGAATATTCCACACACGCCGCCATCTTGTGCATCATTACACATATTTACGAACAGAGATTAATTTGAAACTGAAGAGGTCTCGAATTGAAACTAACATCGATGTAGCGGGTTCAAAACCAAAACAGACATCAAAGCGACAATGCGGGAGGGTGAATTTTGTCTAGGTGATTGTCTGTTAGAGATGTAGGAGTTGCTAGATGAGTTGATATTTAACTACTGCTTGGATTTAAATAAAATTTTTCAAGGAATTAAAAAATATTACTTTTAAATTAAACTTTTTAATCTATTAACATTACAATAGATATTGTTGGATCATTTTTAATGCTTTTTTTATATTTTATTAGAATTATTGGTTTGCGGCACTATTACGACATTGTCTTGAAATCCAATGAAAATTGGAATGTAGACATATAAATGAATACAGACCTGTATAGTAGTTCTATACGGGTTCTATACATTAATGTCAGGTCCTTCGCCCAACACAAAATATTTCACCGAGTAGTAAAAAAAATAATGATTCAACTATTTAATTGAGGCCGTCGTTGTCGATTGGCACAACGCAGCGGTGAGTTCCGCCACTCATTATGCAATATCTCGTAAATTCGGTGAAATGCGTGGAACAAAGTGTCATAACACTAGATTCCATTTTAATGTTGAAAAAATAACAAAAAATTAAATAATCAAAAATATTTAGTCCCATCTAGCAAAACTACCGCGGCAGCTATAATAAGTGCGGTGGATACAGCGTACGTCATTACGCCACGAAACGCAACACGTCGAGCCGACGAATACTTTGTATCAGCAATATCGGTTTTTCATAACACCTTCCGAATATGGCTTCCGATTTGCCTTTGTGTATTTTTAGCATTTTAAAGTGCTAGAAAAGAAAATATTTTTTTAGAAAACGTATAAATGTTTCATAGTAGCGGGATTAGAACCCGCGCCTCTTGGAAACCGCCCAAGCGCTCTCACCACTAAGCCATAGTTCTTCAGTTATCACAACATCTCAATAATAACTACTTATTTAGTTATATTATTATCGCTTTTGTAGGGAGAATATTATAAATTTCCGCTACTCAAAGATAATTGTTTTTAATTATCATTTGGCAAGAGGGAATGCTACATTTTATTGTTATTTTGTTTAGTAGCGTTTGTCACTCCGTTCTCTCTGAGTACTCCGCTAGGGATACAGCGTGAAGCTAAGCTAAGTGATCAGAGCCAATCGTGGCGCAAGGGCACAAAATGTTTCTGTAAAATTGACTGGTTGTAGGTTTGATTCCCGCTCGAGGAAATTAAATATTTATTTAATGTAATATTTTCATTTCTTCGATCTGTGTCGAGGTAAACCGCGATGTTGAGTTACGCCAATCAGCACGCAATGCCTTCAGAATTCGGCAAAAAGTGAGCAACAGAGTGTCTTGACACTAGAATACAGCGAGAAGCTTATTTAATTTTAATTTTATATAATAAAAAGCTTAAGCGGGCGACAACAAGCGGGCGCTAGTGTGGAATACGGAATATAGTACGATCCTGGTAAAAAATATTTTAACTGATAAACTAACCATCTACATAACCATAATATAACTGTATTTAGTTACTACCATCAATAATTCACGAGTAGCTAACTGACGGCTGTACCTGCTTCTCATCTACGCTGACATCATCAAGATTTCATATGTAAATTGTTTTGAAATGTGTCACTTCAAGGAACATTTCCTTGCTGTCTGTTATGTTAATAAATAAAAGCTCTTTGATATTACTAATATTATATACGCTTTGTATTTTTATACTTTTATATATTTTAAAAAATAAAGAACCTATAAAAGTAACAAGGAAAAAAGAGAATTCGTTGTTCGAGGCTCTGGCCATCGTGGCGCAGCTTCCGACTATAAACACAATGATAGTCGTTTCGATTACTACTAATTTTTAAAATCCTCGACCTTAGAACAAGACAAAATGCCCTGTTGAGTTTCAAAAAATTGGAAAAAGAAGGTCTTAATATGAAAATCCTTGTCTATCCTGCTATATGTGAGATCTTTTTTCTCACTTTCCCCGGAAATCTTGCTATCGCTATTTCGAATTACGTTTTGTCATCAGAAAAGTTACGTGTGTTGATCATCTGATATGATCAATAAAATATTTTAGTAGAATACACCTAAAGGAACACAAACTTACATATTTTTTTTATTATTAAATACATTGTCGTACAGTAGCTAAATATAAAAAAAAAACATATATTCCTTGACAGTTAGTAAATAGTTAGGAAATTTCACAATTTTCTAATTTTCAGACAATTTATTTGAAAATGATCGAATCTAAATTAATCTATTTATTTGGATGTTTTTAAAAAAAACATTAAGCTAAATTCTATCTAAACAGTAACTAATGCTAATTTCACATTCTTAAAAAATCATCAGTTTCTCAAAGCATTAACATCTAAGTTTTCTAAATTTATTTCTCTACATTTGACTCAGAAATGTCACCTCAGGGCCCTGTTACAGTAGAATTGCTAAGCAGATGCAAAATGCAACTGCATCGTCGATCCACCTTGTTAGGAAGAGGGGACCATATGTTGTTTATTGTATCACTATCCTAAGTTCCTTTGGACTAATACTCGTATGTTTTGTTTTTATCTAAAAATAAATAAATATTGGGGAAGTTATAGGGGAATACAATGTATTTGTTTCATATTAATGACTATGGGTAAAATTTTGTAATATAATATTACGTTGTAAATATGTTTTTTGTATGATCTACATAAAACTTTCATTATGTATTTGAATTTTGAATTTTTTTTTAATATTTGGAGGCAGTAAACTTAGACTTGTTTCATTGAGTCCCCCCATCAACCAATTTGTTGCCTTTATCAACTCTTGGTACGTATAGATAAATTGTCAGCCTAGAGGTTTTATTGGATATGACTTTTGATTAGATTTTTATGTAATTTTTTTAAGCTTAACGTGCATATCTCTGGAATAACTATTAAGAAAATATGGAGCGATGTGTTAGTCAGTAAGTCTCCAAACGAGTGAAAAAAAAAAACCAAATAAATCCTTGTAAAAACCACTAAATCACAATTTCAACTAAACTCCAAAGTGCAAACTCCGAACAAAGTTGGTCAAAGATTCAAAAATTTCTAACAAAGGCGTTCTGCATCAATTTGTCTGGGAGTCGTTAAAATTATTTCCCCTTATTAATTTTTGCCCCCACGTCCCAAAGCCGGAAACACGTTGTTATAGTCAAATTTAGGATATTGATAGATGTTCTATCGATTTTTGGGGGAATGCGGCGAACGTGTCGCAAATTGTGGCAATCGTATACTTGGAAAATGTATGGGAATTTGTGCAAAAAAATCTCTGATCATTTGCGGTGTGACGTGTAATGAAGGAACTCGTCCATATTAGTTTTCTAGGGCTTGTATGGTTTTGGTTTCAGTAATACTAGAATATGAAATGCAATATATATATATATATATATATATTATTTAGTAGTTAGTATTTTTATGTTCGTACTTAAGCTTTACGCTGTTTCCTGCTTGTAGTAGAGTAGGCAGAGGGGAAACCAGTGTTAAAACAGTTAGTTCCGTGTTTTCCGCCTAATTTTCAGGACATTACGTGTTTAGTGGCATAGCTCTACGCTATGTGTTTTGTTATCAAAGCGAGGAACTGAAAATGATTCATTTCCTCGAGTGGAAATTGAACCCACGACCGTTTCGTTTTCAATTAGTGGCTCCGCCGTGTCAACACAGTGACCAGTACTACTGCCAGGGACCAGTATCAGTAAAATAATACTTTTTCTCGTATTAAAAATTCAATGCTGCAGATTATCTTGACAAAGTCAGGAAATAAACACAATTATAATTATATATGTACATTTATCTAGTAGGATCTGAACTCACTAACCATCGTTTCAAGTCATACTCTATTCCATTGCGTTACGATAACCTTACGTTACATTTACTATATAAAAGGGTGGAATAACGCTAAAATCTTTGATATTTAAAGTGTATAATTGGTCCATCAGCCACTAGAACAGGCATACTTCGCGCCTTTGATGTGCATAGCTTAAAATCCTCTTGCATAACTTATTATCTGACTTTGTTCGTAGCACATTTAAAAGACGGAGATACGTTTATGAGCGAAAAAAATTATTATACTGTTAATATATATATATATATATATATATATATATATATATATATATATATATATATATATATATATATATATATATATATATATATATATATATATATAATAATAATAAGGGAACTCAGTGTTAAAAACTCCTTTTCTATTAAGACAATACAGTTCTCCACTTTCCGTTAAATTCTGGAGGCGTTGTGTATTGATTGGCTGAACTTAATGCCGTGCCTTGTCTAGTTACCAGAGAGAGGAAATTAAAATATTAATTATTTCATTCCTCCGAGTGGGAATGAAACTCACAACCATCGCACATATAGTGGCAGGCGCATACTTTAATATTTAATGCGATCTAGTTGAATAAAATCGATAATATACTTAAACAAGGAGCGAAAACGAATAGAAAAAATAATGAACAAAATAAATCTGCTATAATGGACTACCAGTAAAATAATACCTGACTTAAATGCAGACACAGTTGGAGGTCCTTATAAAAAAAGAACCCGCTAAGTCTGGCGTTTAGGTAGAGAGCAGAAAACAAAATGACTTGTATAGGCTAAACTCTGCCTACCTAATTTATGCGGTAAGGTAGTATATTAAATTCCTCTATTATAAATAATCGAAATATTAATCTACATTTATGTTTTCATTTCGTCACTCTGGTGTCACGGCAAACCGTGGCGTTGAGTTCCCCCACTCAGCTTGCAATGCCTCCAGAATTCGGCGGAAATTGGGGAACAGAGTATCTTAATACTATGTTCTCTCTTTCTATCCTGCTGTGTGCGAAATATAGCGTGAAGCTGGTACAATTTAATTTAACTTAGCTTCACGCTGTATCCCTATCAGGGTAGTCAGAGAACGGAGCGCACAAACACGCAACGGTCTTTTACATAACTCTTTCGCCTCATCCACTGCCATCAATCTCTTTGTAGTGAATATTATCTTTTAATAAAATTAATTCATAATCATAATAATAACTAAAACTATTTTATTCTATATTTACATTATATTCTTACACTACGTTCTATTTTCAAATTTACTTAAAACTAAAGTGTTAATATTTATATTTATTAAAATCATCCGCACGCAGCGCATTCGCATGACAAACTTGTTTCGAGTTTTTTTGCTGTGCGTGACGTAGCCTGCTTGCTAGCTACGAGTAAAG
>JAATLQ010028019.1:0-45443 GCA_013421005.1 Heliconius erato x Heliconius himera | reverse complement strand
TTTATGTTGTTAGCATCTCTGTAGGGAGATTTTTACAAATTTCCGCTACCCAAAGATAATTACTAAGAATTATCGTTTGGCAAGAGAGAAACTATTTTTTAAATATTTTTAAACATTTTTAAAGTGTTATTCCACACTTAGGAAAGAAAAATACTTATTTAGAAAACGTATAAAAATTTGAACGCAGCGGGACTCGAACCCGCGCCTCCTGGAAACCGACCAGGCGCTCTGACCACTAAACCATGCCATGGGTTCGAGTCCCGCTGCATTCAAATTTTTATACGTTTTCTAAATAAGTATTTTTCTTTCCTAAGTGTGGAATAACACTTTAAAAATGTTTAAAAATAAGGTTTTAAAGTATCTTTATGTACTTTAAAGCCTATGTAGTATTCTAATGTATAAGCTTATTACTGTAAAGTTTCATCAAAATCTGCTTAGTAATTTTTGCATAAAAATGGAACAAAATATCCAATACTAGTAGGATAGGATATGACCGTTTAACAAAAACATGTATATCACACCAAAAACATGATCTAAGCCTAACAATAGTGCGTCATAAATATCGACATCCCGAGGGTCGCGGACAGATGTTTCGTGATGTATGTAAAGAAGCCACAGAGGGGTTTTCCGTATCGATATATCTAGATTTGAATGTTTAGTTTTTTTGGCAAAAAAAAACTTAATATTCAAAACAAGAGTGTATTTTCTAAAATGGACGTAGAAATTATCATTTTAACTGTTGTGAACCCGCGTCGTGGCGCAACAGCTCTGACTGTTTTAACCCTTACAGTGAGTTCGATTTCCACTCGGGGGAATCAATTATTTTTACTTCATCGATCTGGTAACAAGAGAATCGCGGCGCTAAGATCCACATCTGCGGCGACATTTCAGGCGGAAAATGGAGAGCATATTTCAACTCTGGTCCTACTCAAGATATTCATATGTTTAAATTTTTAGACGAGTAAAATTATTATTTCAAAACTATTATCGATTTCTATACAGCAAAGTAAGGAACCTATTTCCCTAGAGTTTAAACTACTTACCGAACTGTTTTCTATTCCACAGTGTATCCACGTCAATATTTCAATTTGAAATGCATTTTTATAGAATTTTAGCATTCAACTGGGTTCTACGGTTACAGTTTGATTTACATACGTTTATATTTTATTTATTTCTCATGATATGTCTCTCGGAATGTGTAATAACTTCAAATCGGTAATATTGAATTATTTAGTTACTATACAAAAATGTTATTTTCTTTATCAATTTTTTAGTTACTTGTTTGAAATAAAATAATGATAAAAATTTTCAAATCTTTAAAAAACGTTAACATTTGAACTATATTGGAAACAACATAAATAAGTTGTTACAGGCATATAGGAACTTTTAGATCGAATTTGAGATTATTAGATGATCCGTACGCCTTTTTGGCGTGTATTTTCTATAAAAAATCAAGACATTGCGAGTGGCAGAACTCAAGGTCAAATCGTGTCTTACCAGAGCAAGGACATTAATAGCACTCCATAGCAGGAGTCGAACCGCAAACCATCGGTTACAGTCAGCCGTCCCACTGAGCCACAATGGTTATATAAATTGATGCACATGTTTTAAGGCTTCAGTACATGAAATGAAGCCTATATTCTCATTTGAAGTTAGCTGTAGATGCCTGCGCAGTTCCAAACTTTAGGGCGGCCACAACTCGCTGACCGTACTGTACAAGGATAATATTATTTTATGCATCATTGACCAGATTCAGTGAGACGTACTTAGATAGATAATTGTTATTATGGATATTATAACTCTATTACATTATATTAAAATAGCTTAGATGGAACGATGTAAGGCTTAGTCGCAGCGACTCCTGTCAGCCGGCAGGGAGCATATAAGACATTCCTCAAGGGAGACGCGCAACAGTGTGTCCGCTGGTGTTATGTGGCGAAAAAAGACTGCCACACAACACGCCATGTTCAAAACAGGGGGAAGTGAAGGATAGAGCTACTAATAGCTACTACTACTACTACTACTACTAGAATGTTATAGGAGAGATAGAACCGACGATGAAAGATTTATTTACTTTTGTCTATAGTGAAGAGATGGATGTTGACAAAAAATATATATAAAACGATACTAAAAACACAATAAATACTCTAGAATGTAATTATAAAATTGATATTTATTCAAAAGTAAATTAAAAATGATTCAAATATGCAGAAGCAAAATCTACTGTAATTTATTACTACTTTTCCTTTGTGCATTGTGAAAAGAAAACTTTAAAATACATGACTTTTCTACAGTTTCATTTAATCATAGTTACTTTATAAACTTAACTTAGCTTCACGTTTTATCCCTTGCGGGGTAGTCAGAGAGAACGGAGCGCCAAACGCTACGGTCTCTACATACCTCTTTCGCCTCGTCCACTGTCATCAACCTCTTCATACATGCCCTTCGTGGGGTCCTCGTGCTTTTTACGTGACCTTCCTCCAGTATCTTTGATACTGTGTTTTCGAAGGTCAACCGAGGTCTCCCCCTACCTCTCTTACCGCTCACTTTTCCATCATAAATCTTTGAACATCCCTGACACTCTCCCAAAACTCTTCGAGTTCGCTTAATAGAGCTGAGGATACTGGCGCATACGCCACTAACAAGAATACTCTTGTTAACCCTAGCTTGAAGCGAACCCAAAGCAGTCTCGGGTTAATCGCCTTGTATTCAACGCTGCACTAACCAATCGAGAGGACAATAACACACCTACACCTTAACAGCCCCGCTCGCTCTCTGGTACGCCGGCCCAGAAAGCGACCCGACTGCCTTGCAAATCGGTCGTGTCATTGCCCTTTCGCTTGGTCTCTGTCACACAAACGACATCCAAATCTCTATCATCCATCACATCTAATAATTCATTCATCTTTTCTTCCATCCCTCTTACATTCCACGTAGCTATTTGTAGCTCCGTCCTCCACCTCCCGCCGTTCCGGACATGGCGTGTTGGGTGGCGGTCCCCAACGCCGCATTCGTCGTCACTTGACATACCAGCGGGGACGCACTGGTGCGCGTTGCCTTGGGGGGACGCCCTATCAATGCGCTCTCTCGAGGTGCACGTGGCGGTTGGAACGTTGCAGCCCTCGTAAGGGCTGGCAGGGGTCGCTGCGAGCAAGCCTTCCATCTTGGACCCCCTAGTTACTTTGTTAAGGGAATATACCTAGTTACTTTGTTAAGGGAATATATATAAAGACAAGCGCGAGTCAGGTTCGCCCACTGAGGGTTCCGTACTAAAAATGGAGTTCTCGAACTTTTTCTGAGGCTTAGCTTAGCTAGAGCCCTTTCATTTGATATCTCACTTGAAGTAGCGGCTTTAATACCAAATTTTGCCCTCCTTTTATGGTTATTATTTTTTAGGATCTAACCCGTACTACCCGTAGATGCTAGTTGCTAAATTTCATAATTCTAGGTCAGCCAGATGTACTCTATTAATTTAGATTCCCTTTATAGTGCCGAAATACGAGGTTTTGGTATTAAGGATTTTATTTTACAGTCACACTCTGTGCTACGATTGGCCTCGATATATATATCTAATAAGGGTCCCTTTATTCTTTAAAATGTACGCAACCCTAAAAATTGAACCCACAACCATTTCGTATCCTATTTAAATACACTCCAACTGCCGGCACTTACAATTTATCCTGTCGTTTCAAAACAGTAAGTATAAGATGAAATTTAATGATCATTATTAACCTCTTTGGGCAAAATAGCAGTAAAAAAGCAAACGTAAAACGCCTATCCAAATTCACGGGGCTATTCCGCAGTATTATTTCAATATTAGACCCATATTTTAAGCTCATAATATTTTACGATTGACCTCTGGCCGACAAAGTTTTGGAGTTATTGCGGAACCCACTCACGTATCTTGTTTACGTGATACCAATTTATGTAACAGATATTCTTTTTAATGAGTTTTTGAAAACCGCATGGTGCAGGTTTATTTTTTTTTATTTCTTTTGATTATATTATTGTTACTGGTTAGATAAAGAGCGGCGTTGAATTCCGCTATTAAAAACAAATGATCAATTCATTCAAATCAGACATTCATTCAATGCATGAAATGACTTAACACTAGGCACTCTTTATTTTTAGCCCTGTTATATGTGGTGATATTTACATATTTTCTTTCTACTTACTTAATATCTCGGCTCTTCAATCTCTACATGAACCGGCTGATCGGTGAGCTCAGTAGCACCAGTGTCGGGTGTCATGTTGATGGAGTTTGTATGAACAATATCAGCTATGCAGATGACATGGTGTTGCTGAGCCCATCCATTGGAGCTCTTCGTAAATTATTGGCAATATGTGAATTATATGCGGCGGCTCACGGGCTCAGGTACAATACCATAAAAAGCGAGCTCATGTTTTTTAAATCAGGTACCAAAACTTACTCGAAGATACCGGTGGTCTCGCTCTGTGGCACACCGCTGTGTCGGGTAAATAAATTTAAGTACCTGGGCCACTGGGTCACTGAAAATCTAAAGGATGATTCTGACATTGAGAGGGAGCGTAGGTCGGTGTCTGTGCGGTGCAACATGTTGGCTCGGAGATTTGCAAGGTGCACGAATCAAGGTAAAATAACTCTCTTTAAAGCATACTGTCAGTCATTTTACACTTGTAGCCTTTGGGTTGACTACACGCGCCGGGCATACAGCAACCTACGGGTCCAGTACAACAACGCGTTCAGGGTTCTGATGGGGCTGCCGCGACAGTGCAGTGCTTCGGGCATGTTTCCGGAGGCGCATACGGATAACTTTTATGCTATTATGAGAAAACGGTGCGCCTCGGCATTAGCTCGCCTTCGCGGTTCCTCCTGTGGAATGCTAAATGTGTTTGTTGACCGATGGGACTTGCCTTTTATGGATCGGTGGGTCAAATTACACACGACCTGATTGTTATTGTTTAGTTTTACGTACTAACAATAGTTCTTAAGCTTAAAATTTACTAAGTTACTAACATTTTTATGGATGTAAATCTGAAATAAATGATTATTATTATTATTAATAATATGATTTTCTTGTGGATAAAGTAAAAGCACAAATTTGATGTTTTTAATTTAATTTCCTTTATTGATGAGGACTTCCTGGCACTCCAATATTAAAAGCCGAAAATGTTATCAATGATTTTTTTATTTGTTACGTATTTAATATATACATATATAATTGACGTTTCCTTTACTTCCGTGACGGAACTCAACGCCCTGGTAAAATAACGCACAACGCTCAGTTCCGGCACTCACTATATCTACTCTGCTGTATGGTTTGAAAAAATTAAGGTGAAAAACTCGTTTTATATATATTATTTCAATGTTCTGAAATCAATCTCTGAATCTACAGTCTATAATAAAAGTGACAAAGTCATTGTTTTAGGCTTGATATAAAATCAGCTTCACGCTGTATCCCGCACACAGTAGGGTAGGTGGAGGGAACCTAGTGTTAAGACACTCCGTTCCAAACTTTCCGCCGAGTTCTGGAGGCATTGCGTGTTGAGTGGCGGAACTCAACACCGCACTTTGACTCAACACCAGAGCGAAGAAAATTAAAATATAAATGTAAATAAATATTTCATCTCCTCTAGTGGGGACCGAACCCACAACCAGTCGATTTTACAGTCACACTTTGCGCCCCTTCGCCACGACTGGCCTCATTTAGATTTATCCTAATTCCATTCATCTTTTTGAGGTGTATATACTAAAACTCTTAAACTTAGTCTGATGTAGAGTGGTTTACTAGTAATCTCCGAACAGTTCTATTACTCAG
Source organism: Heliconius erato x Heliconius himera (assembly GCA_013421005.1). Classification (NCBI taxonomy): domain Eukaryota; kingdom Metazoa; phylum Arthropoda; class Insecta; order Lepidoptera; family Nymphalidae; genus Heliconius; species Heliconius erato x Heliconius himera. Next base: position 39,645 of record JAATLQ010028019.1, on the reverse strand, counting down.
GTCCTGGCTCCATAATAAAATTGTGCTATAAACACTGTTAATTTATTGATATAATATCGCTTTAAATCGTGGCGCAGGGGCACAAAGCGTGACTGTAAAACCGACTGGTTGTGGGTTCGATCCCCACTCGAGGAGATGAAATATTTACTTAAATTTATATTTCCATTTTTTCGCTCTGGTGTCGAGGCAAAGCGCGGCGTTGAGTTCTGACACTCAACACGCAATGCCTCCAGAATTTGGCAGAAAGTGGGGAATAGAGTGTCTTAACACTAGGTTCCCTCTGTCTAACCTGCTCTGCGCGGGATACAGCGTGAAGCTGATTTTATTTGATATCGCTTTTATTTTGATTTACAGTATTTTCTTTTTTACTTGAAGGTGTAGTATGCCGATTGGCTATAACAAATATTGTAATTATTTTAAGCTATATTGAGAAATTCCTAGTAGTATTTGAATTATCGTCTTATTTTATTATTATTATGTATTGAAATGAATAAATAAAAAAATATATTTTTATGGGAATTGCTTGGGACTTAGAGTGGTAGGAAACATATTGTAGAGCAGCATATAGGCTCTTTTATTAGAGAAACCGCGCTTCTTGTGCGAATGTACCTACCGCCTACTTAGATATAACACAACTAAAAATTTTTCTATTAAATATGACAAGTTTTTAAGTCCAAAATCAAAATAAATCCGAAAAGATTTAAATAACAGTTTATTATATATATATATATATAGATAACGATAACTTTTCCGCATATCTTGTAATTTTACTAGCTACTCAAACTGGATTCAAGTAGACTAATATTAACCTAACTCAAGTTTGTGAGATTTTCTAAGTTTTATATCCATTATTATAAATAATAACATTTGAATATACTTATTACAGCAACACAAAATTCCTCTACATTGGTAGGGGAAACTTTGTGTTAAGGAATTCTGTTTTCCGATTTCCGTCTAATGTTCCAAATATTGCCGGTAGATTAGCAGAACTCAACGCAGCGCTTCTTCTTGTTATCAGAGCGAGAAAAATAAAAAAAAACACATTTTCATGTGTACAAATCGAACTCACAACCGTAATGTTTCCAGTCAGGTGTGCCACTTCGCCACGACACCTTCTCTAATATACAACAAAGTAAATAAATAAAATAAAATAACTAACTACTGTTTCAAATTGAGATTAATTTCTATGTAAGATTTAATGAACGTACATACATTTCTCGACAATTTATACAAATTAGCCTCCGCGGGAGCTTCATGTTCATATTTAATTAGAAAAAGCATTTTCCTCGACTCTCTTAATACAATTGTGCTGAAAAATGATTGTTTATAACAACATAGAAACGTTATGTATGGGGTAGATTATATGGAAAAACGTATTATTTAGGTTTTACTTAAATTGTGAGTGAATTGAATGAACCTAGTGTTAGTAATCTAGAGAGCCACTTGTCTATGCTTTAGAAAATAGTATAATTTTGTAGTTTTACATTGTGTCCCAAATGCATATAGCAGGGAAGGTAAAGAGAACCTAGTATGGCACTCGTTCTCCACTCTCCGCCAATTTTTTGAGACATTGCGTTTTGAGTGGTGAACTTATTTTTGTGGGTTTACCAGAGAAAGGCAAATGAAATTATCTCACATTTATAGATAGACACTACGCCCTGCGCTACTACTAATACTATTTAGAAACATATAAAAAATATGAATGTATCGTGATTCGAACTAGCCGCAGCTCTTGGAAACTGTCCAAGCGCACCTCACTAATTAAGCTATACTTTATCATAATTTACGTCAAAATTCTTGTATACTGGTTACAACGTTTTATTATTTATTGTTTTTTAATATTTTTCTTTCCTAAAAATATCTATCTATCGTACATATTATAAATAACATTGAAGAGTCTGTCTGTGATTAGGTACCAAAACACATACAAACAATTTTAAAATGTTTGCCTATCTTTTTGTCCGAGTTAATCTCCAAAACAGCTGCAGTGATTGTTATGGAACTACCACTAATAGATAGGGAGGGTTATGTAGCAGCATATATATAGCTTAGATAGTTGAATAAAAAAATATTTTTCTTTTATGATAATTTTTGCGAGAAAAAACATAAAAATACTCAATAGATTTAAATTATTATTTATTTAGTGCATAACAACATAGGTAACAATAATTAAATAATTCATGAAATTTCCCTAAATACACTTAATAATTGAAAATCAATACTCTCACAGATCAAGCGGGCAAAGACGCGCGGGGCCACTAGTGTTAAAATATTTGTTTATGTCTTATTCATTTAAAGTTTGATTTAAACATATAATAAATCCTTCATTTTATCCAATTTATTAATACTGTAAGTTAAGGCCGTAAAACTAAATTAAGTTACAGAACCCAATGCTAAAGGTTGTCTAAGAAATTGTTTAAGGCATACAGCTTATTTGTATTGGTTTTTCATTGGACCACATACACGTTTATATATAAATATAAATATTTTTCCCACGTTATTTATATGTAATACATAAATAAAAAATATTCCCTGTTGGACAAGAACCCGTAACAGATGTTTTCAGTCAGATTTTCACTTACTAATAACATAACACACACTATACTAATATAAACTAATTAACTTTTACAACTAAGTTTATGAACCAGTAGAATTTGCAAACGGTAAACCGTTCGCATCTTCTTGAGATAAAAGGAATCAGTTCATTATCGTTGTGAGTTCAATATCCTCTCTTAAGTATTGTTATACTAATGCAATGTATAATTACGTCACTCCTTACGTCTCCAAAATGAAATCAGTAAAAAAGACGTTTCTGATTGTTGATTGATTGTTTTTTCCTTACCTCTTAAAGAAAAAACCCTTATAGGGTCACCTTGTTGTTCGTCCCTCCGTCTGTCAAAACCCTTTTACTCAGAAACGCGTGGCGATAAGTCTGTAATTTTTGTCAAATACTCAGGTCTACCTTAGAGTTGTGAAAAATCTAAATTCTCAGCCAACGCAATCAAAAGGTACAGTCGTTTTTGACGCAAATGTCTACAAAATTTTAAAACTCGCTCGGGAATGAAAACCTACAGGGTACTTCACTGGGTACACACTTGAACTCACAGTTTTGAAATTTTGTACGAAGCAACAGCTTATAGCACAGATAAAGGACAATTTGTGAAACTTTATAGGTATTCCATAGAAAAAAATATTAATTGTAAATATTATATTTGTAGTTCATTTCATACTAAATTAGTGTATCTGCCCGTAAATATAAGTTTCTCAACTTTTAATATATACTTCCCGTTGACCTACAATCCTGAAATTGGTACGGAAGCCTCGATGGGCGAGTCCGTCTCGTACTTAACCGGTTTTTCCGGTTCTTTATTAAAATGAATGGCTAAAATCAATGCCGCGGTTTGTCTTTACCAGAGTGGAACATAAAAATATTTATTCCCCGATAGGGAATCGAACTCACAACCATCGCATTTATAGTCAAACATCACAAAGGCTTTAAACTTACGCAATGCATTATTTTTATAGCTTCATGCTGTATCCCGCACATAACAGGATAAGCAGAGGGAACCTGGAAACCTAGTGTTAAGACAATCCATTCCCATTAAGAAAGTGTCTTAATGGGAATGGATTGTCTTTCTTAATGGGAATGGATTGTCTTAACACTAGGTTTCCAGGTTCCCTCTGCTTCCTACTTCCCACCGAATTCTGAGGACGTTGCGTGTTGTGTGGTGGAATATAACCCCGCGCTTTGCCTCCTTACGGGAGTGAGAAAATGAAGATTATATTTTCCAAGTAGGAATAGAACTCACATGTGCATATATAAATATATAATACACACATACAAATATATACAAATACGTACAACTGTTGGACATGTAATAAAAAGATTTATTACTTTTTAAGCTGGCGTCCGGACCCGATATAATATGTAAGTCTGCTTTGGAGTAAAATGTCGTCGCTTAAATATTTTATTTCCCTTTGAAATTGTTCTGCTACACTAATCTAGTAACCTGACTTTCTCAGTTTTTTAAATTCATGCTGTATGACACATATAGCAAGGTAGGTAAATGGAACCTAGAGTTAAGTAACTTTATTATTCAATGTCCGCCAAATCTGTATCTTTCGAAACATTGGGAATGTCTCCAAAATTCGGCCGGAATCGAATCCACAAATACCTGTCGCACTTAGTCTCACGTTTGTACTACTGTCTTTTTCTGTTTTCCATTTCGGGATAACTAGCATTTACCTAGGACTTTTGTTTTCAGCTTCACGCTGTATCCCGCACACAGCAGGGTAGGCAGACTTATACTGCTTTAAAAGAACCGAGAAATGTGTACAAGTTAACATTTGAGACATTCTAAGTGCCCGAGGTGACTGACCATAGGTACAGTGGGGCACGTCGGAAAATCGCGACACTTCTTCAATCCTCGATAAATACACTATCAAATACAAGTAGGAATGTGCAAAAGCAAAAAATGTTTTCCAATACAAACCAGTAGTACCGCTCAACCAAACAAATTTAATTTTTATAATATGAGTTAGAATAGATTAGATTTTTTGAAGTATGGCCGTGACGTTTCTTGTTAAAAAGTCGCGTGACTTCACTTATTTCATTTGTATACATTTCGAACTTTTTTAATTAGCTTTACTGAATATAAAAGTTTTTAATTAACGCAATTAAGGTGTTGTTGGTGTCCGTTTGACCCAACTGTATTTTTTTCAACTTTATGCTTTATCCTGGGAAACGTAGAAAATCTCATGCAGTTAGAGACATTTCGTTCTCCAATTTTCACTTAAGCGACATATAAGTGAGTGGCGGAACTCAACGCCGTGTCCTTATCTTGCTGATCAGAGCGAGGAAATGAAAATAATTTAGTTATAATAATTCCTTCGAATGGGTATCAAACCCCGCTCTATCAAGTTTATATAAAACTTTGGCCCACACACATGTTCGCACATTCTTTAAAAAAACTGCTATTATATTGTACATTTTTGTGAGGCCAGTCGTGACGCATGATCACAAGCATGTAACTGTAAAACGAGATGGGTTGTGGGTTCGATTCTGTAGAGTTCCGTAAAGTTCCGTCACTCAATTCCCCCAAAATTCGGCGGAAAGTAGGGAACGGAATTGTCCTAATGAGAATAGAGTGTCACTAGGTTCCTAGGTTCCCTCTATCTCTCTGTACACTACTATGAACTAAATATAGCGTGAAACTACATAAATTTGTTTTTCAACAATTTTATTATGATTATTCAATTACGCTTTCCAAAAGTTTTAAAATATGAAAAATTTTACAGTAACCATTACGTTATACAGTGATCTAGGAAAATGGGTCGGTTGAGTAATGAAAAAGCTTTAAGTGTCACTTATAACGAATAAAATTAGTTTTATAAAAAAAAAATACTTACTTTTATTCGGTAAAATTTATATTTCAATCGGACAAGTGGCTCAGTTAGATGTATTGATAATATTGAATGTAGGTCTCAGTTCGAATCCCGTGGCAGGACTTTTTATTGAACTTTTTAAAAAATATATGTTATGAAAGTGAGTTGAAAGTGATTCATAAGAACAATATTTGTAATGTCCGGGCGTTACGCATAGTGCCCTTATTTATCGATTAGTCTAGTACTATTAGTATGGTATGGTATGGTAATGGTATTTATAATTCGGGCGCGAAGTGGACTACCTACTCTGCTTTATGCGGGATACAGCATGAAGCGTGAAATGTTTGTAATTGAAATACCTAGGTCGGTAAGTTAGTGAGATAGTGAATAAAAAATAACTAAATTATAAATAACTGATATATTATGAAAATATTTCAATTCCACAAGTGGGAATTGAATTCCCAACTGCCAACGCTGTGCCACTGCGTCGAGGGAGCCTCAATGTGTATAGTTTTAATTCGGTAGTTTTATTTCGGTAACAGAAAAAAAACAACATCTAAGGCCGTCGTGGCGCAGCAGCAATAGCGTGCTACTATAAACGATGCAGTTGTGGTGTCAATTGCCTCTTGAGGGAATAAAATATTTAATATTATAATTTCTTCACTCTGATCAACGAGGCAAAGCGCGGCGTTTAGTTACGCCACTCAACACGCAATGCCTTAAGAATTCGTGGGGCATGAAAGTGTCCTAATGGGAGACGGAGTGTCCTTACACTAAGTTCCCAGGTTCCCTCTATGTACAACGCTTAAAACAGCGTGAAGCTAAAAAAAACTATCTAAATATAAACAACTTTCTTAATAGTTAGTACTACTTTTATATTTTTACCACAACAATAGCTTTTATGTGAAATTTCCATACTTCATAAAGTAAACATTTACGCGGTTTCACTTTGTCACATACGTGTATGTGTGCATAACTGAAGAGCACCAGCGCTTTGACAGATGATAGATATCAGTTAAATTTAAGTTTACAAAACAGAGTGAAAAATGTACATTGAAGCCGTCATGGCTCGGGGGTGCAAACGTGTAAGCATGACGGATATGGGTTCGTTTCCCATTCAGAGAATGAAATTTTTATTATGTTAATTTCCTAGCGCTGGTAACGAGGCAATGCGCAGCGTTGAGTATCGCCACTCATCACACAATGCCTCGAGAATTCTGCTGAAAATCGGATCGGAAGTGTTTTAATGAGAACGGAATGTCTTATCAGTAAATTCACAGGTTCCCAGTGCCTATAATGTTATATGCGGGATACAGCGTGAAACTAATAAAGTGGAGAACGGAGTATCTTAACACTAAGTTTCCTCGGCCTACCCTGCTATGTGTGATACAGCATGAAGCTGATTTGTATCCATAGTTATTTATTAGGTGTTACATAAAACACACCCTCATTGCGCCATTAAGGCGTCGTCTATAAATAATTCTATAGTACAAGTATAATCTACTAGTAGAAGCTATTAAGTTTTTTCATCATTGCCTAGTGCGTCGGAGGTCACTGGTTCGGAAATTTATAAGTGGGGCAATTTATAAAGTAACGTTTTATATTATAGATATTTTTTAGTTCACTCTCTTATCTATATAAATCGTTGTGTATGTACTTCTATTAATTTTGTTAGAGAAATAGATGAGTGACAATGCACAGTTTGAAGGGGCCTCTTATATAACCTAGGGTCGGTTCGCAAGTCCCAAGCACTGTTTTGATGTAGTGGGTTCGATCGCTATTTGAGATAGGAATCAGTTCCATATTCGCATTCTGGTAAGAAAAAGCGAGGCGTTGAATTTCACTACTCAACATTCAACCGCGAATTCGGGTGGATTTCTGAAAACTGAGTGTCACGACGCTAGGCAGAAGAAGATCCTAGTGTCGTGACACTTAGTTTAGACTACTATATCCGAGTTCCCCGCATATAATAGGGAAGGCCGAGAAAACGTAATGTTAAGATTTTTCTTCCACACTTTCCGAAACGGTAATTGCTTGTTAATCAATCAACGTATCATCATACGGAGTGAATCAAAGCGAGAAATATTAAATAATCTATTCCCGAAAATGGAAATCGAACACACAACCGAAGCGTTTACGCATATAAGCAAGACGCTGTGTTGTTGTGCCACGACGGCTTCCAAAAATCCAACTTACAACTTAAATAGTTGTACATTACTATTTAATTATTACTACAGACTTACTTAAAATGCAACTTATAATTATTTACTATTTTACCATTTTATTACGACTAGAGGCCGTTGTGCCACATAGCATAAGCGCGTGGCTGTAAATGGGACGGTTGTGGGCTCGATTCTCACTATGGGAATGAATCTCCGCTTTTGTAACTAGACAAAGCGCGGCGTTGAGTTCCGCCATTCAAGACTCGAAAATTTGGCGGAAAGTGGGGAACGGAGTGTCTCAAAAGAAGGTTCCCTCTGCCTATCTCGCTATGTAGCTACGTAAAAAAACAACTTCATACACATACATACATAAATATATATAGATCTCCGTATATTAATTCAGGTTTTTACTCTACTACTGTTTTTAATGAGACCGCCCGCCCTATTAAGAATGTTTTGTATTTCCGCCCTTGCTTGCTTCATGCGAAGTGTTCACTATTATGCTATGCATTACTTTTCATATTTTTAGTTGAAAAAATAAAACGCTGTGAATTTTAAATTTTACGCTACGCCTAAATTTATTGAATGTCTGATTGTAGCCGCTACAGTTGTGGATTCGAATCCTCGATTGGCGAGTTTTTTGATAATTTATAGAATTTTTTATAAGAATCTCACCAAAAGTGCACTGATATTAGCCTAATCTGGAGTGGTTTGCTAGTAACATTTGAAAAGTTCTATTAGTCCGGTCCTGGGTCCTACTATGTACAACTACTACTTACTATATGACATAGTAATACACGCTGATACAAATTGCTTAGAGGTCAAATTCGGTTTCTTATAACATAGTTATATGCTTACAATTTTTAAAAAATATATTTAGCAAAGGCAAAACCTAAGCTTGAATGAGTTGAAAAGAAATGCCATATATTATACCAAAATACGGCATTACGATAAGCAGAAGTGATACAGTTAAAGTTTCTTTGACTGCACTTGGCAGGTGTCAATTCGAATATTGTTTTGGATTTATACGACGATTTTGATCTAGCTTAACCTAAGGATTGCTGCTATGAAATATATATCCAACTATACAATAGATTTCTTATATATTACTTTACGGATACAAAATAAATGAAATTATATATTTTTTTAACAATTTTTAAGTGTTCACACTTAGGAAAAATACTTCTTAGAAAGTGAGTGCGCTACGTTGAAATTTTTATACGTTTTCTAAAAAAAATATTAAAACTTTAACAAAAACTGGAAAAGCGGCGGTTATGTGTTCGGTTTCCACTCAAAGAATGAATTATTTTCATTTCCTCACTCTAATATCAAGGACAAAGCGCGTTGAGTTCACTGAGTATCTCATATATTAGGCGGAAAGAAAAGGAATGAAGTACCTTAACACTAGGTTTCCTCTGCCTATCCTGCTTAATGCGGGATAAAGCGTGAATCTACAGAGAAATCTTTTATAGATTCTAAAAGTGAGTTCCTATGATAATGCAGATTTTCTCTGAGACGTTGCTCTACACATTCTTTGTTACAGCAACTCAGAGTTAAGTTCGCGAGAAGAATTCAAATTAAAACGTTGGCAATACTATTGTAAATTAAAACAGTGAAGCCATTCGTTTCATTTACAGTAAAGGTTCCAGGTTTTAAGTTGATGAATTCTTATATAGTGGTTTAAACATTTTTATTTTTGTTTAGACGTACGAGTACAAACTTATAGGAATATTTTTACTTTGACATTTTTTTTAAATAGCTATTTCAATAACGTTTCGTTGAATTGGATATTTTATAATGTTTTTCTAGTGATCATTATTTTTTTAAATACATATATATATCTTCGGCTTCGCCACCGTAGTCAAATAGATATAACAATGAGTTGTATATAACACATTTTGTTATATATGTCGTAGGTATATTTGGTATGTATATGTGGTATTTAGAAACGTAAGGACACACGCGTGTGACTGCAAACGACTGATTGTGGGTTCGATTCACACTCGAGGAAATGAAATATTTTATATTTTCATTTTGTCGTCCTGGTAACGAGACTCGGCCTTGTCTTGCTGCCAAAGGCCATCATGGAAACTTGTCTAATTAGATGAATTAGAGAAATTATTTTTTATTTCAGTTTAATATAACAGGCAAAGCCACAGAATAATATGTGTATTTAGAGGTAACAAAATAAACGTCACACATTTCAATTCGCACAGAAACAAAAGGCAATTTCCTAACTCCATTATAAGAGGATCGCGAAACCGAATGACCCTAATCGACTTGTCAAATAATAGAAGGAAACAGACAAAGTGTTTAACAGAAATGATATAATATGTATAAATGTTTTTTTTTCCCGCACATGGCTGGGTAGGCAGAGGGAACCTGGAAACCTAGTGTTAAGAAAGTTTCGTTCCGCTATATCCACCGTAATCTAGAGGCAATGCGTATTTTTATAGCTTCACGCCTTATTCCGCATATAACAGAGTAGGTAGAGGGAACCTAGTGTTAAAACACGACAGAAAGTTAAGACAGTTTCCCTCCTCCATCCAATTTTCCAGACATTGTGTGTGGAGTGGCAGAACTCATCACCGCGCTTTGTCATTTACCAGATAGAGAAAATGATCATAATTCATTACCCCGAGTGAGAATGGAATCCACAACCATTGCGTTTATATTCAGAACCTTACGAGAAAAAAAAGATTACGAGATTGATTGCAAAGTCGTCAAACTGTCGAACTATTTAATTCAGTTTCATTGATTATGGCCGAAATTTCGATAAAATGACCGTGTTAACGGCGATACTCAACGCCGCGCTTTGTCTCGTCACCAGGGCGAAGAAATAAAAACATTAAATAATTCAGTCCACCCATTGGAAACTGAACACACGACCACTGCGCCACAACGGCTGATTTTCTTATAATACCAACACTACCACTTCTATACTAGCAATTGTTCGCATGAGCTTGCAACATTCCATCCTCAGGGCCCTCGTCAGTCCTCCGGACACATAGAACAGATGTACGAAATAGTTTTCGTGACACATTTAGAGTTTTATGCTCTAATTGATTTTCTATATCATTTACGAGACCTTTTATTTGTTTATTGAGGCCAGTCGTGGCGCAGTAGCTCAAGCGAGTGATTGTAAATGCTACAGGTTGGGGGTTCGGTTGCTTGAGGAATTGAAATATTTAATATTTTCATTTTCTGTCTTTGTTAACGAGGCAAATGAGCGGCGTTGAGTTTCGTCACTCAACACGCAAAGCCTAGAGAATTCGGCCGAAAGAAGGGAATGGAAATGTCTTAACACTAGTTTTCCAGGTGCCCTGTGATAAAATAAGCAGCGCGCAGCTTTGCCTGCTTGAAGTACACGAATATTTATTTAATACTAGCGGCCCGCCCACGGCTTCGCCCGCTTAAAATACATGATTATTGATTTAATAAGCAGAATTGATTAACAACTCTAATGATTTCTAATATGATTTTTTTATTACTTTAATCTGTAATATTCTAATATGTTTTTTTTACAACATTATCGTAACTTCTATAAGAATTTTTGATTGTTTCGAACTAAAAAATATGACCAATGTTGATATTTATTATTCATAAAATATACATAAAGCTAATTATTTATTATATGTATATATTTTTGTAACATTACGTTATTTTTACCTATGTTATGTTTTTTAAAGCTCTGTTAAATGTGCTGAAGTCACTTAATAATTTAATGTACTGCTTTAGAAACAGCCTTAAATATAAAATTATTGATTTGGGTAATGATTTATAATATTATTTGTAAAATAACTGTAATGTTTGCATATTAACTCCTGTACAGTTTTTAAATTAGTTACACATATTATTAGCTAAATGTACAATTGGTAAATATTACAGAGTACACGTAGAAAGGATGTTTTTAGGCATTTTTATATAGATTTATTTCAAACGAACGAACGAACCAAAAAATCTATCTATTTTTTTCTATATCTTTTTTAAGATCAAATCGTTCTTTATCTCTGTGTTGAATTAATTACGATTTCAACTTAACTGTTATGATTTATGAAGGTAATCTCCACTAACAATTCAATTTTGTTTACTTTATTGTATAATAGTGCTTCAAAAATATATATTTTTATCAACAGTCATATAATCTAGACATTTCGAATGTCATTCTTTAGCCAGGAATCTTACCAGCGTGATTGCTATATTGCTATTGCGAACGTTAGTTCGCAGGCAAGCTAATGCCTTGAGTTCATTCAAATGACGATAACTTTTTTTTAATGAACCGATTTTGATGAACCGATTTACTTGAAAATTTCACCAATCGCTTTGTTTTAACTCAACTTAACTACAGCTTTAGTAGTTAAGTTGAGTTAAAACAAAGCAATTGGTGAAATTTTCAAGTAAATCGGTTCAGTACTTTCAGAGAAAAATGCGGACAAAAATATGTCGACAGACAGTCAGACAGACAAGAAATTCAAAAAAAATCTTTTTGCTTTCTATTATTCTTTTTAAGTGTCCCTCTATCTATTTCAGTCAAAATTACTAAATGTACAGACAAAATATTTTTACTGTCTTATTATATGTAGAGATTATTTAAATTTATTTTGGAAAAAATATTGATAAATAATCATAGTAAAATAATTATTTTAGTATGACTATCTATACTGTTATAAAAATGTTTAGTTATTTCACATCTTTCTAGGTAGACGGTAGGTACGCGTTCACGACCAACGCAGTTGCTTCGGTATAAAATTCGATTCCGAGAGAATTCCGGGATAAAAAAGCCTATATGTTGCTCCACAACCTCCTTTAGTGCTCAGCGGTAGTCCCATAACAATCGATTCGATTTTTCCGGAGAAATAGAATGACATATAGAAAAAAAAATGTTTATTTTTTGATATTGTGTTAATAAATATATGCATTTGAAAAAACACCGCTATTTTGAAATCTCAGAGAGACTATATTTATATTATTTTATTAATATACATAGAGGTATAGATTCGGTGTTTGTTGCGTGGGGAATTGAATCTCTGAACACTAAGTTCCTTTTAATTACCCTGCTTTGCTATGCTATAAAAAAATACTCATTTATATCGCTAAATTTGTATTTGGAAATATTTTTGTAACAATTTTATTTCAATATCGTAACTATATTAATATCTATAATTCTATAAGCCATAATTTTTTGCAAAGAAAATAATTATTAGTTAAAAAAACTAACACATAAAATCAATGTAATGAGTACAAACTCGATATATTTACTTAATTCCATCATCAGACCAGCTCGATGGCACCAGTGTATTGTAAAAGCGTGTAATTCAGATTTTTAGATTTTATTAACTAGTTGTTAAAGCTCGACCTAATAAAAGGTGGAGACGAGGTCCCAGTTTTTCTGTGGCCCAATCACGCCTCGCAAAGTAACAATCCAAAAGGGCATCAAGAGCCCTACTCAGTACGCCTAGCTCGGACCGAGCGAAGCAAAGCGGTCCGAGTCTCAAAGGAGACGCCCTTGCGACACTGTGTTCTCATTTGTTGGTGCCTTCCACGGTAGCCAAGCCAAGGTCAGAGCTCTTTTAGCTCGGCCTCCCCAAGCCCGGTGACGCTGTAGAGGCCAGTAGGGCCAACAGCATACTGCTCAATCGAAAAAAGAAAAAAAAAATAATTAAAGAGGCCGTCGTGGCCCATAAGGTGTGACTGTACGCGACTGTTGTGGGTTCGATTTCCACTAGGGAGAATGAGTAATTATTTATTAATATTATCTTTTCTTCTCTCTGTAACCAAGGCAAAACACGCAATGCCTTAAATATTTTGGCGACAAATTTCGAACAGAGTGTTTTAACACTTTTTTCCTACTCTCTCATATGCAGGATACAGCGCAAAACTAAAAATAAATAAAAGTAGATATACTACGCATATTATAATTATGCATCTATCGTCTAAAATAACTCAAAGTTAGTATAAAGGCGAGGCAAGGTGGTCCTTTGTTAGATTCCTTGCCCCATATTATATACCTCTCACATTCAAAAGCTTCATCTTACATTCACTTTGGGCTCAAACGTTCGAGACTTTGTTTAATAACTTCTGTTAAGTGTATGTAGAAGGAAAAATATATTAAAATTGTCTTGTGAAAATCTTGTAATGCATCTTTATAAGAAAAAGCTGGTAAAAACTCTAGCTTTTTTTAATATGTTAGATAGGTTTTTTTAAAATTATTTTAAGCTGTATTTATATAGAAAATTAGCCAGAGGCGGCCTAGTGTTAAGACACTCCGCTCTCCACGCACCGAACAATTTTTCGAAAAACAGTTCGTGTCACTCTGGCTTAATATATTTCTTATTTAAATACACTACACACGTTTATCTAACAATATATTTTTAAATTAGAGATATATATTTTTTAGCTTAACGCTGTACCGCACAAATTAGGGGGTTGTGGGCGGCGGTGGTCACTTACCATCAGGTGACCCCGAATGCTCGTTTGCCTTGTCTTTTCCATAAATAAATAAAATAAATAGAGGGAACCTAGGAACGTAGAATTAAGAAACTCCGTCTACGCCGCGCTTTGCATTACGTTACCTTGTCTGATATATAGAACTTAGTGTTAAGACACCACGTTCCGAAATTTTGAGGCATGCCTCGTTACCAGAGCAAGAAAAGCAAAATATCAAGAATATAATTGCCCTATAATAGAACCCACAACCGTCGCCTTTACAGTCGTACGCTTGTGGCGGCCTCATGTAATTTGTACCGCTACACGTACGCTTTTACTAAAAATGAGACGGTTGTGGATTTTATTCTCACTGGAACAATATATGTATTTAACTTTTTTTTTCAGAGCGGGGTTAAGTTTCGCCACCCAACACACAATGTCACGGAAATTGGACGGTACGAAGAATCGTCCGAACCGACGGGTCGAAGAAAGTTCTGTCTGGCTCTTTGAAATAATTACGAATTCGAATCCCATGTATGAAGTAAGCGAAATATGAACTACAGTAAAATCTATATCTATATTTCTCTACTAATATTATAAAGCTAAAGAATTCATTTGGTTGAACGTTAATATTCGAAGCCCATTTAACGATCTTAGGAGCTAAAGGTTTGCCCATGTATAGAAGAGCTACATTACACTGGAAGACTATAGGGTAAATGTTTTGATGTACGCCATTGCCTGGGGGGTAACCTCGTCATGTTGTAACCGACTCCCCACTCTACTCAATAAAATTTTAAAATAAAATTATTTAAATAATAATTTTAATTTTAATATTTAGCTCGTGATACGTCTAATATAGTTAGAACACTTCCGTAGTGATCGTAAATAATCCAAGATCTTTTAGATATTCAGAGGAAGCAGTATTAAGTTTCAGTATATTATGATAAATAAAATATCACAGTCTCTCCGTTTCAATCTCTCGTGACATTTCTTAAGTATGTCGAAGACGTCCTATCTTCCTCCCAACTATAATTGTGTAGACTCGTTGGCTATAATAAAAGGAACACAGCGTAAAGTGCACCGCCCGCGCCCCTACACCGTGAAGACCTACTAGACCGTGGTTGCAGCAGTCTTTAGTGAACCCTCCGAGACGTTTGTGTGTGACCTTTCTGAACGTACTGGTTACGTTTGCTTATATTAAAATTGTATTAGAATGGTGATTCGTGACGTTGATTGATTTGTGAGATCAATATAAGTCGTTGGAACGAACGCACTACCGCAAAGGCGGCCGATATGTTAAATAAACGCACGGCACACACCCCACAGTCGTGTCTCGTAGGCGGACACTACTACGTACACCAGAGTTCCAGGACATAGAATAGTACCACACACTTACTCATCATACAACGAGTTATAGAACAACTGTAGAAACTGTTTTACATACATGTATGTCCATTACCATACAAGCATCGCTTATGCATCGTAAGCGCACCGCGAGACAACGTTGATCGCAGTTTAACAATAAAACGCCATAGCAATTTGCCTAGACAAGCATATTAGTAACAGCGAAGCCAAGCAGCAGTCGGTTGTGACTCCATATCAGTTATGTATCAGTAAAACATAGGGTCAATGAACTCCGACAATCGTACAAATAGTTTTTAATTAATATTTTGTTACTGTCTAATATCTTTAAAATAATTAATTAAATATCTTGACAGATTATCTTAATTGTAGGACATTAAATAGACTCATATTATATAATGTTTATAAATTGTAAATACGTATTTTGTTATAATAATTTTATATCATATTATAAATGATATTATTATATTTATATTTCCTTTTATAGTAACATGTTAAATATTTACTAATATAATACATAGACATTACATTTACAAGTAATTAGGTATAATTCACCAAATCTATTTAACTCTCATTTCACAATGCACATACAAGAATCTGACAAAAATGGCGGCATTCTGCGTATATTAATATAATTGTAATTTTATATAACCTCATAAAAACATATTCATGTATTTATTTCCATTTACTAAATAAATAATAATTATCTCTGGATATTGACGGCATTATGTGCATTAATATTACTCTTCTTTGTTTTAATAATAATCTATTAAAAACTTACCGACGAAGTATTCCAAAACAAACAACCGTAAATACGTAATAAGCACTAATAACTTATCTTCCTAGCTCGAACACTTATATCACTACACCTTGAATACTTATATCACTATTACTCTACTCACTATTATAAAAGATTTAACTAAATATATATTAATTAATTATAAATTAAAACTTCACTAAACATTTTGAATAACTATCCTTTACCAGGCGCGTCCGCCATTTTCCTTCTCTTTCTTTCCATTTCTATTGAGTTTGACGCTGACAGGAGCTTATTCAGCCAACATGATATTTTACAATAATAAAAATAATATTTATGTTATTATTAATTTTAAATTATAATATACAACGATTAAATATAATTATTAAATTATTTTTAATAAATATATATTATACCTGCGTGTTTTACCTACGGTATATTACGTCACATTAATATTACTTGTGAACGGAACACATAATTAAAGAACTGAACTAAACTATTATTTATAAGATTGTATTTATCTTAAGCTATAAATTAAATAATATCTATTATAAATTATATTTATAATATTTTTTAAAAATGATTATTTTTTTTGAATTAATTATATTATTTACCTACACAATTTAGTTCTAGTACGGATCGTTATAATGTGTCACATACAACTCTTAGTTATTTTAATTTGAACACGTGAGTGAAAAAAAAGGAAAAGCAAGTTATAATTATAAAACAATTTTTAACATTTTAAAAGTTAACTTTGAAATAAAAAGAAAATTTCAGTTAAGTAGACTGACTAATCAGTACAAATTTGATCATTGAGGTTTAGCATTATATCACCAAATATCCGTTTGCTTCACTAAATAATAGTTTATAACTATTTTTAACATTTGAAAACTAATATTTAGTGAGGCAAGTGGATATTTGGTGAGAGCCGATTATTATGTAAAAATAAAAAATACACAAAATTTAATATTTAAGATACAAACATTATAAAAGAAAACAGCTTATTTCGCAGAACGGGCAGAAGGACCGTAGCGTTAGGACTCCGTACCCCACATTCCACCATTTTTTGGGGCATGGCGTGTTGAGTGGCGCGGCCGGGTTCTATCCACTCAGCACGCAATACGTCAAAAAATTCTACGAAAAGTGGGGTTCGTAAGTGTCTTAATGGCAACGGAGTGTCTTAACACTACGTTCTCAGCTTCCCTCTGCCCATCCTGCAATATGGGGGATACAGCATGAAGCTAAAATAATATTATAACGGATATTAGAAGCTTTATTATTCTAATCACTATAACTATAGTTATAATTTTAATGAAATGAAATTTGAAGAGACGAGCGTTGTATGGCGTGCGGTAGAGCGTGACGTTAAACTGACTTTGAAATGGATAGATGTAAACTACACGCATCTCCTATGTTGTGCTCATAGGCAACGAGAACGTGCTACAATTTTTTAAATATTTTTTATTAAACATAATATTTTGGATTTTGATTTTTTTTAAGGTCATCGTGAATCCGTCGTGGCACAATGGCACCACAGTGTCTGACTATAGAAGCGACGAGTGTGTGTTCAATTCCAACTCGAATATATTAATTATCTTCATTTCCACTCTCTGGTAACAAGACAAAGAGCGGCGTTAAGTTCCTTCCTTCAATACGCAATATCTCGAAAAATTTGCACTGCGTAGGAAACGGAGTGCCTTCACACTAGGTAATGACTATTTACCTTGCTATATGCGGGCAATACAACTATGAGACATTTCTGATTTTGTGTACGGAATGATATTTTTTTACTTGCACACGCTCTAGACGGTTAATACCTACATACGTGAGACTAATGTATACTCGTATTATATATATATTGTATTATATATATATATATATAAGGCGATAATAACATAATTAATATTTTAAATTTTAATTATTGGTTTGGTTTGGTTTGGTTTCTTTTAATATGGCGTTCCGAGCGTGCCAGTTAAGCACAAAATCACTTCGCCAATGTCACCTTGAATGGAGAACACATTTTAATTATTGTAAAATATCATGTTGGCTGAATAAGCTACTGTCAACGTCAAAGTCAAGAGAAAAGAAAAGAAAGAGAAGGGAAATGACGGACGCGTCTGGTGAAGGATAGTTATTCAAAATATTTAGAGAAGTTTTAATTTATAATTAATATATATTTAGTTACATCTTATATGTAAAAAGCATGTGAGTTACTAACATGTAATAGTGATATAAGTACTCGAGGTGTAGTGATATAAGTGTTCGAGCTGGAAAGATAAGTTATTAGTGCTTATTACGTATTTACGGTGGTTTGTTTTGGAATACTTCGTCGGTAAGTTTTTAATAGCTTATTATTAAAACAAAGAAGAGTAATATTAATGCAAGTAATGCCGTCAATATCCAGAGATAATTGTTATTTATTTAGTAAATGGAAATAAATATATGAATATGTCTTTATGTGGTATGTAAAATTACAATTTTATTAATGTACGCAGAATGCCTGCCGCCATCTTTGTCAGATGCTTGTATGTGAATTGTGAAATGAGAGTTAAATAGATTTGGTGAATTATAATTACTTATAAATATAATGTCTATATATTATATTAGTAAATATTTAACATGTTACTATAAAAGGAAATATAAATATAATAATATCATTTATAATATGATATAAAATGATTATATGAAAATACGTATTTACATACTTATTTAGAAAACGTATAAAAATTTTAACGCAGCGGGACTCGAACCCGCGCCTCCTGGAAACCGACCAGGAAAATTATAATATTCGATTCACTTTGTGAATCGAATATTATAATTTTTTAATTTGAACATTACAAGCTTTTATGTATATTTTAAGGTAACTACTATTTGAACTACTTTCTACAAGTTTAATTAATTCAATATATAAAGTAAATGTTTTTACTCATTCCCAGTTTATAAATTAAAGTGGTAATAATTGATAATAACACACTCTTTCAATCAATAGAATCAAATTAAAAATTAGAAATAAAATGTTTATTTTCTGTGTTGCTAGTGTAATTTAAGACTATTGTTGTGACACTCCGCTCTCCTCGCACTGCCTAATTAAAAAGACACTGCGGTTTGAGTGGGGGAATTCAATATGGCAATTTACAAAAAAAATTTAAATCTAAATGAGTTTTAGGCTGAAAGGAGCCAGGTATGAAGTCATTGTATATTTTCTCCCACTTTGTTTTCATGTTATTGTAAATCAATATTAAAAAAAAAATATTTCAGCTTGCTACACGCTATACAACACAAGCCTTAGAAAAGGGAATCCATCTTGCTTTAATTAGCTACTTTGGGAGTAGCAAATCGATTTTAGGACATTTCCCTCCCTAATTTGACACGAAATAGTTCGAGACGAGGAATAAGTGTTTTTTTTCCGTTAATTTGTGAACATTTCAACGTTTTTTCTTTGTCATTTGTTCTTTTGTGTTTATTTTTTTTAACTTCATGCTGTATCCCGCATGTAGCAGGATAGGCAGAGGGAACTTAGTATTAAGACACTCTAATATTCGAGACATTGCGTGTCAACTAGCGGGACTTAACACCAAGTTTTGTCTTCTTGCCAGAGCGAGAATATGATAATAATTCATTTCTCTGAGTGGGAATCAAACCCACAACCGTCGTGTTTACAGTCTGGCGCTGGGCTGCTGCGCCACGACAGCCTCGCGGCTATTTGACACAAGTATTATTTTTAAAATATATATTTAAGGGCGTCGTTACCGTGATTTTCATTTTCTCGGAACTGTAGTGTTTATTAGCTTTACTTAGTCTAGTAATTGTCTTAATTAAGTTAATTTCCGGTATTTTTTTAAAATTTCATGTAATCACTCATAGACACGTAGTCCATACTTTTTGTTATATTTTTATTTATACTTTTTTATTTTGTGTAACATTACAAAAGCTAAGAAATATGCATTTAATGTAATTATGTCTTGGTATGTAGTTCCTACGTGAGGCTCCTGAGGCACAAGGGCGTGATTGTAACGTGACGGTTGTGGATTCGATCCCCACTCGAGGATTACATTTAATAATTATTTAAATTTATATTTCTATTTCTTCACTCTGATGCCAAGGCAAAGAGCGGCATTGAGCAAAATTCGGCAGAAAGTAGGAAACGGAATGTCTTAACTTAAGGTGTCCTCTGCCTACCCTGCTGTGTGCGGGATACAGCGTGAAGCTGATTTAATGTAGTTCCTATGATAATATAAATTTAAATTATCCTCTATACAACAAAATTATATTATTTACACAACTACGAATATTAAATCCGTATTAAAAGAACAATTTTATTGGATTCACACTTAATTTTTTTTATAAGTGTTACAAAATACCAGCAACATCGTTATTACATTAACTTACCTATACGAAAATATTAGTAAACTTACTTCAAAGGTTCCTTATCGTATAATAATCTTTTAATACCGCGGCCCTCCCTTCCCCGGCGGTTTTATGTAAATGTTCATAAACCAAATTTCACCAGTAATCAGCCTTTATAGAGTGTCTTATCTCCGTGGCCATTCTTCGCTTTCAATTAGTTGTGTCTTTAAATTTTGAGTAAGTACTGTAGCTAGTATGTATTTAAGAATTTTGTTGTGTATTCGAACTTCGACCGAGGGAATAATTATTTATATTTAAAACTGCTACTTACTGCTACTAGCGCCGTAGCCGCAGCTTCGCCCGCTTAAGCTTGTTGTTATATTATAACCAGACTATACTAAATTTGTACTAAAATTGTAGTGCCAATGTGTTATTCTAATGTACAAGCTATATTACTATAAAGTTTTGTTTAAATCCGTTCACTAGTTTTTGCGTCATAGTGGAACAAACATCCATCTATTCTCATATACTATCACATTTATAATATTACTAGAGATTGAAACGCGGCTTAGCTTGCTTAAACTTGATTTTATATTACAGCTCAAGAATTATACTTTAAAGAAAATATATTTATTAATTTAAAAGTATCCTATATCCTTTCTATTACCTCTTATAATAATATGTGTACCTTTGTACACATCATATTCTTACATATATTAGAGAACTATTTCATAATAAACGGTTAAGTAGTTTTGGCATGAAAGCGTAACAAACAAACTAACATTCACATTAATAATATTAATATAATTATATTAGTAGGGACTTTATTTGGGTGGGCTTTAAAACGTAAAATGGAAAATCTCGTATTTTCCCGTTCCTATAAGAATTTCGAGAAATCCACAGCTTTGCCAGCCCAGTAGTTTCGTCTGAGCATTCGCTGTCAATCACTCAATAATAAAAGAGCTTTACTTATAGATTGACTCTATTGAGTCGTAATATAAAAAGTATATATTTTTAAGCTTCACGCTGTATCAGGCACATAGCATTGTAAGCAGAGGGAACCTGAGAACCTAGTGTTAACACATTTCTGTTCCCCATTTTTGCCGCACTTTGCCGCGTTACGAGAAAATGGAAATATTAAATTTCCTCGAGTTTGAATCGAAGCCACAACGTGTGTCGCCTACAGTCACACGCTTGTGCCCCTGCGCCTCGACTAGCCTCTAATTAGGTAAATAAAAACAGGAGAGCAAATTTTATATACAAGTATGTTTTACTATAATAACTAGCGTGAAATCTATACTACTACTACTACTCAAAATCGTTTCTTAATAAAACAGAAAATATTACCTTAAAATAATTACACATATTTTTATAATTGTTTATCTTCAGTGTCCTGTATATAGCATGGTAGAGAGAGGAAACTTAGTATCAAGACACTCCGTTCTCCACTTTCCTCCAAGTCTTCGAGACATTTCGTGTTAAGAGTTGAGACTGAACACCACTCTCGCACCGAGACCGAGAGAGCGAGGAAATGAAAATAAATCATTTCCCCCAAATTGGAACCGAACCCACAACCATCACGTTTACAGTCACAATCATAAAACACATTAACATACATCAATAGTTTCGATACAACACAATCACACAAACAAAATGTACGTATATACATAATATGTCAAAACGGAAAAAAGAAAAAAATAAATAAAAACATTGTATCGCTCGCATACACTGCGAAATCGGTAGAGTTCTTTCAGTTTTTTTTCTCTCCCGTATCCGTCGCCGGAGGCAAGAGCGCAATTACAAAAACCTTGACACACAAAACTCAGCTATCTGGGTCTTAAATGAACAAATATTGAGCACGATGCCTGTACTTAAGTGAAATAACGAGGTGTTTCGATTTGTGTGTATGATGATTCCATGTGTATTGAGGCCGGGCGTGATGCAGAGACACAAGCGTATCAACGCGACGGGTTATGGATTCGATTTCCACTATTTAATATTTCCTTCCCCTCGTTCTGGTGAAGAGGCAAAACGCGGTGATGCAATGCCTTCAGAATTAAATGGGAATGGGACGACAGTATCTTAATACCGTACCGTAGTTTGTACCTTATATGTATACCTATTTATATAATTACATCAGCACATCAGAAACAGCAGCTACACGCTTTTTCCCGCATAGCAGGATAAGGAGAAAAAACTGAGTGTTAAGACACTGTTTCCACGCACTACAAAATTTTTGAGACATTAAGCGTTGAGAGGCGGAACTTAATTCCGCGCTTCGTGTTATATTCCAGGGGAAGACTACTATAATTGTATATTATAATACGTAATTATCAATTTGACATATAATTACCATAAAAACACCCTCATAACTTACCAAAATAAAAGTATCGTAAAAGATATAAGCGGCGTAAAAAAATTAAGCAATTAAAATTGTTTGAAACTTCATTTGATTTAAGTAAAATAAAACTTTTAAGCGTTCAATTAGAAATTCCAATTAAATTTTGTATTCTTATTACTTTAAGTAATTCATTATAACGTTATAATATTAGTAAATTTTTTTAAGTAAATATTTTAGTTCGTATCTTTTATGTCAAGAAAATGCTTTAACTGAACGCACTATAATAGGTAGGGTACTTGTGATTAATTACTAAAACTAATTGTAAATATCGTGTCTAAATGACTGCGTTGGTAGTGAGTACAAATCTTATTTAAAAATCTGTATTAATAATAATGCAAAAATATATTCTCTTGATTTAGATTTTAGCACACCTTTATGACTGTCGAAGATATTCTTTAGTTTCAATTATATACACTTCAATCTGCTATTACTTTTATAATAACCATAAAATATATGCTTATACTAGTAACCCACCCGCGGCATTGCTCGCTTAAACTTATTATTATATTAAAACTAAATATATAAATAGTGACATAATTTTTTGGCCTATGAGTCATTATGATATATAAGTTATATTATTGTTAAGCTAAGCATCTAAATCCATTCAGTAGTACTTATTAAGAAAAAGTATAAAATTTTTACAAAAATTTTATCATCACAGGATTTGAAACC
The DNA here is from genome assembly GCA_013421005.1 of Heliconius erato x Heliconius himera. NCBI lineage: Eukaryota > Metazoa > Arthropoda > Insecta > Lepidoptera > Nymphalidae > Heliconius > Heliconius erato x Heliconius himera. The sequence continues at coordinate 16,133 of JAATLQ010028019.1, read as the reverse complement.
GTGGCTCTTTATTTTTAATATTCATACACATTCATCGTCCTTACGCTACCTACAATGTAACATTGTGATGCTCATTGAACCAGTACTAACTACTTTTTTTTAGGAAAAATCATATTATTTTTAACTGACTTCAAAAAGGAAGTTTGTATTTGTCTTGTATATATGTGATAAGAAAGTCAGGTAAAATGTTAAGTAATGCGTCGTTCTCCATTTCACCGAGAAAAGATTAAGAGATCTATATGGGTGCCAAGTTCTGTGTTCCCTCGGGGTAAAATTCAAGCTGTTTTTAAGATACCCCGCACATAGCACAGTAAACAAAAGGATCCCCATACATTGTGTATTGAGTGGCAGAACTCAACGCCGCGCTTTGACTCTTTTGACCAGAGCGAGGAAATGAAAATTTTGATAATTTCATTACCCCGAGTGGGAATCGAACCTACAACCTGTGCGCCACGATGGTCTCCTATATAAATAAACAAAAAATTGTATAGCAGATCTTCAATATCCAATATACTATATATCGATATTAGATATCATCTGGAACCAATCAAAACACATAATAGCCAAATCGCGTGGTCATAACGTAGAAATTCCTCTATAACGCTTCAATTAAATGTTATAAAAGTAAGAGTATGTGAGAATTGAACATATTGCTCCTTTATAATTAAAGTGATGCTATTTATAAATTCTGTTTTTTTTTTTTACTTCCCGCTGTATCCCGCATATAGCCAAAGGCAAATGAGTGTCAGCATTCATCGCCCAATTTTTGAGCCAGTTTTATAAAATTAAAACTGATCATTAAAAGTCTTTATGTAAATTCTATAACCAGGATCCGCCATATGCTGCTAGTGAAGCTTCACTAGCAGCATATGGTGGATCCATATTGCGCAAAATTTTTCAAAATTTTTGCGAAATTTTCTGTTTTGTCCGCACGCGCTGGGTTTCGGTCAAAGTTTAATCTATGAGCGTGAATTTCAAAACGTCCCACAGTCTAACTCTATGGGACACATTTTGACCATTTACTCAAAAACTACAATTACAATGATCACCAAACTATTTCGCTGGTATCACCGTGTCGTCCACAACGTTCCTGCAAAATTTCAGAACTATAGGCTTAACGGTCTAGGCGGAGTAGCATTACAACGAAACACACTTTTGACTAGGAAGAGCTTCGCTTCGCTCAGCTCAATGATTTCTCAAAATAAAAATATAACATAATTTGGTAATTTTTAATAATTTTCGTTTTGTGTATGTGAGTATAGGTCGATTTAATATAACAATCATTTCTTTCTTTTGTACAGTACTTTAATAGTAGCTTCACGATTTCTCGGATTGCAAGGTAGAGAGAACGTAGTGTTATGACATTCAGTGTTGAGTGGTGGAACTCATCACCACGCTATTTTGCCAGGGTGGGGAAATGAAAATAACTAATTTCCCTGAGTATTGTAACAGTATGTACCTATGGTATAAGTTAAAAATAAATAAATAAATAAAATAAAATATGCATGGCAATATACATAAATAACATAGTTAAACATGAATAATAAAAACTATATATTTTAAATATCATATTAATCGACACGCGTTCGTGTATTGTCGTCCCGAGTGTCGCGACCGTCGTTCCGTCTATATAGGTGGTGGTGATGCTGGAAGGCAGCGGTCGAGTCGAACTCTTAAGTACTACGGTACTAATAAATATGATGCACATAAAGACTCGTACCAAGTATATTATAAATATAATATAATAATTCGAAGCCTATGATGGCACGATCTTTTAGGATCGAATTTCTTATAAAGGCAATATATGTGTAGGAGCGATACATATTGTGGTTCAAAGTGATCTTTGAACATTATTATAATATTGAATGTTTTTTGACGTCGCGAAGGCTGACGTGATGGGCTTATGCGAACTGTTATAGCGACATTAACTATGTCATGGCTGATGCCGTCTCGCAGTACGCTCGCGATACGTAAGCTATGCTTGTATGGCGTTGGTCATTGATATATTGTATACCACTTCTACGACTTGGTATACGACTAGTAGGTGTGTGGTGCTATTTTATGTCCCAGCTCCGGTGTATGTAGTAGTGTCCGCCTACGGTTCGAGACACGACTGTGGGGCGTGTGCTGTGCGTTTATTTAACATATCGGCCGCCTTTGCGGTAGTGCAACACAAATCAATCAACATCACGAATCACTATTCTAATACAATCTTAATATAAACAAGCGTAACAAGTACCTTCAGAAAGATCACACACAAACGTCTCGGAGGGTTCAACGATGACTGTAAAGCTGCGGTCTGGTCGGAACTCACGGTGTAGGGGCGAGGCGGTGCCCGTACTCTTTCTTCCTTTTATTTTAACTAGTTCGCAGTTATAGTGGAGAGGAAGATAGGACGCGTTCTTGGCTTTTCTTCGGACGAGCTTCGAGTAATAACAATGTCATATTGTCGAGTTTCCAGTTATCTAAATAACTGACACAAGAACAACTTCTGATGACAAATATCTTATTAAAGCGATACCTTCTAATGGCATAAATAAAATTCTTAACACTGTTACCTCTGAATCTCTAAAAGATTTTGGGTTCTTCACGATTACAACTATAAAGAGTTCTAACAACTAGACACATCACGAGCCAAGGCATTATTTATTAAATAATATTTTAAAAGGTGTTTGGGATATCAGTTACAGTATGAATCAAACCTACAATCATCACGTTTTTGCTTTTATTTGCAAATTAATCCATGAAAAACCTAACTATATTCCCAAAACCGTGTTATGACCGTTAAATCACTTTTAATTCTTGTTTGTTTGTTATTTACAAAGTTTCTTATCATTCTAATCAATAATTGTGAATGCATGTTGCACGCTACATTGTTTCACCCTACCCGTTGAATACTTTAAATTCCCTAGTTAGAGGTTCGAGATTCGAGTCCTGCTTTTTTCCTTTTCTTACGCCCAATATTAATAACCTATCTCCAACGTCAATCTTAGATTGTTTCATATATCTATCTAAGATTGACACACAATCTAAGATTGACGTTGGAGATAGGTTATTAATATTGGGCGTTAGTGTACATGAGATTAAAAAAACTGGTTAAGTGCGACTCAGACTCACCCACCGAGACTTTTGTTCCAATTTCAGGGTTGTAGGTCAACGGGAAGTACAACTTATAAAAGTTGACAAACTTAAATTTATGGGCATATGCACTTATTTTGTATGAAATGAACTTGATTTTTATTATGACTTATGATTTTTTTCTATAGAATGTTCTTATTTATATATTTTTTTTACATTTTTAAAATATTATTCCACACTTAGGAAAGAAAAATACTTTTAAGAAAATATATGAAGGTTTGAACATAGCGGCATTTGAACCCGCGCCTCTTGGAAACTAAGCCAATACGTCCAGATTAGTTGGTCGGTGCTTGGACGGTTTTTAAGAGGCGCGGGTTGAAATCTCGCTACGTTTAATACACAATTAAATATATTTTCTTAAGAAAAGTATTAGTATCTATATAACAGGTATTTTTATATTAGATTTTTGTAAAATATCTATAATAATCGACACTCAATGCAGACAGAAGATCCATTGGCCCGCCGCATTTCAACGTTATATTCGTCTGAGCGCAATAACAGTCTCGTTCGTGCCGACACGCGATAACAAATTACGAAAATAAGTTTTGACGAAAAAGTATACAAAGCTAATGCCCTCCTGTATGTAATTTAACTATTGATTTTTTTATAAACTAGTTTTAATTTGTGAAACGAAATGACAGAAAGTTTAGTCTGGTTCACGCGACTTTTTTAATCCCCAAAGCAGACAGAGGCGTTTCCTTTATAGTTTGATGTTTCTGTGTATGTTCGTATTTGTATGTACATAATATGGATGTGGCATTGTATGTCCCAAACAGATGAACGGATTTCGGTGTTGTTGTTTTTGTTTAAAAGTTAACTTAATTGAGAGAGTTCTTATTCATGATCGAAGGAAATATATTTAGCCATGTGGCCAGCCATCAGGTCTTTTGTAATTGATAACAGGGTGTGAGAAATTTCCACTGGTCTGATCTTGAATCTAGGTTTTTTTTGTGGCGAAGTTTTTTTTATTTAAAATTATATTTTATGAAATAGACACTCCAGATTTACAGGGACAGGTTACCAGAGTGAAGAAATGTAAGTAATTTCTTCCCTCGACTGAAAATCAAATCCACAACTGTGGCGCTTAAAGTCGGCCGTTGCACCACGACTAAATCGGTATTTTTCTAGGTTCACGCTATATTCCGCACATAACAGGGTAGGCAGAGGGAATCTGGAAACCAAGTGTTAAGACACTCTTTTTCTATTAAAACACTTCCGTTCCGCGCTTTGCCTCGTGTTCAGGGATATGAAAACGAAAATATGAATTATTATTTTTATTGTATTTTGTTTTTGGAAAGTGTCCTGTATATCTGTCAACAAATCAAAACCTTATATAAAATTCCCCTTCACGCGTCATACACATGTAGGCGGAATAGTAATGTTTTTCCATAAAACATATTTAAAATATTAATATGATCGTGACGCTGTAGGCAATTGAAATATAAATGGTCACCGCTTCAAATCTTATAAAGATTAGATTGCTTAAAATATGAGAGGTAGACTTGTTTTTTATGTGACGACATGTACACACGTGTAAATTTTTTTCGGCTTTACGCTGTTGCCCGCACATAGCAAGTTAAGACACTTCTTTAAATCGCGTTTCCATTCCCCACTTTCCACACATTTTTTCAGGCGTAGAGTGTTGAGTGAAAAAAAGAGGAGAACTGTGTCACTTATCCCTAAATTAGTATCCCAAAATAGTAAAAGAATATATTTAAAGTATAATATACTGTATATACATAAACAACTCAGCTCGAAACACACAAGTCACACAATGTTCACCAAAAACATTCACTTAAATGAGATTTTACGAACCTAAAGGGCTTTCCTTCAAAATAACTGGCGTAGCGTTCTTTCGTGTGTTTTTGTTAAGTCATCTCACTTAACGAACTAATTATTTCTATTTTCAGAATGTTTTTCGTTCTTTTCTCAATCTCTAGCTACGTTTGCGTGAACTATAAAAAGTAAACTAAGTTGAGGCTAGTCGTCGTTGAGTCGTGGTGCAGTGGCATAAGCGAATGATTGCGAACGCGACAGATTGTGGGCTCGATTCCCATTCAAGGAAATGAAATATTTATTTTAATTTATATTTCCATTTCTTTCCTCTGGCGTCGAGGCAAAGCGCGGCGTTGAGGTCTGCCACTTAACACACAATGCCTTCAGTAATTGGCGCAAAATGGGCAACGGCGTATCTTAAGATTGGGTTCTCTCTGCCTACCCTGTTGTATCATGCACCCTTTGAGAAATCTCAGCGTTCTACTCCGCGCAGTTCCGGTCTTGCGTTGTATGTCAGTTACTTAGTAAAAGAAGAGTATATTACATAATAATTATATAAACTAACTTGCTTTTATTTATATGTATTTTTTATAATTTAATCCTTCCGTTCTCTACTTTTCATTCAGTCTATTTTGAGACATGATTATGTTGGGTAAGAAGTGAACATGAACAATATAAAATACAAAACCTATATATGTTGCAATTGGGGCGAAATAAGTATGTATGCCGTGAATATAAGAGCTTGTCTCACACTCGGTAGCGTGAATCATATTTATTTCTCTTTCTTTGGTAACAAAAAGCGTTGAGTTACGCCGAGGGAAAGTGGAGAACGGAGTGTCTTAACAGGAAGTACATTCTCTCTGCCTATCCTGATATGCAGCATAAAGCTAAATCCGTAATTAAAAAACAATACTTACAACGGAATTTGAACCTACAACCACTACGAAAATACATTAAACATATTTACCTATTTATTTTATTAATTATATTTTCTTATAATATAAAAACAATGTATGCTTGTAAGGAAACATTGAATTTGTTCAACTTAAGAGCCCATTGGTAGTCGTCGATGAGAAAATCATACAATGTTCATAATTGTAGGTCACTTGTAGCTCACTACACATATTTCAGTGAAAAAAAAAACACATAAATCAAGAAGAGTTTTCGATTCTTCTTAGCTTCACGCTGTATCCCGTAAATAACAGGATAGGTAGAGCGAACCTGTGAACCTAGTGTTAAGACACTTCCGTTCCCTACTTTTCGCGGAATTTTGGAGGCAATGCGTGTCGCGTGGCTAACTTAAGAATGAAAATATTAAATAATTAATGAATGTCAAATTTGGATCTTAAGTAAACTATTCGAAAAAACAATACAAATTTAACCTGAACCAAAATTGAAAACTCGATCTCGGCCTCATGGAATTACGCTCGAGCTATTAACCTAAGCCTTTTAAATGATTTCATTATACAAATTAATAATTATAATTATATTAAAGATTGTATGGGGTTCAATGCTCGTGCGTAGAAGATAATTGTTTTATTTTATATGTATATAGTAGTATCATTTCGAATATGGTCAGGTAGAGGGACAGGACGGGGTCAGTGGGGGTGAACATTAATAAGGATTTATTAAAAGGAGCAAAAGGGATTTACAAGCTATATATTACGTAAAAAATGACATAATTTTAACTATAGTCCATTGAAATTAAATTTTATACCTTTTATATATTTTTTTTTATTCTTTATTTTTCAGTTTCACGCTGTATCGCGCATATAGCAGGGTAGGCAGAGGGAAAGAAGCTAGTGTTAATTCACTTCGTTCCCACATTGTGGGTTGAGTTGCGGAACTCAACGCCGAGCTTTGCCTCGTTACCAGAGCGAGAAAATGAAATAGAGTGGGAGTCGAAATTCCAACTATTTATAATCACACGCTTGCGCTCCTAGGCCACGACTGACCTCAAAACTTCTTTTTATTTTTATAAACTCATATAATTTTTTTTCATAATTATAACTGAAATAAAAATTAAGTTATATTTCAAGGGTTTTTTGAAATTTTTATATTAATATGTATATAACATTTAAAAATATATTTGATTATAAGAATATATAAATACGGAGGATTACTCCATATTTTTATGATAATGTCAATACGATATAATTAATATTCATATTGCACTAAGGCATTGCTTTTATAAAAAAAATATTTAATATAATCTTCAAACTACCAATCTTAGTTTAAATAACGTGTATAAAACTATATTTAAATAAAAAATATTCAAAAATATACATATTTAAATGACTTGATTAAAAAAAAGTATCTCGAATTTTACTTTTCAAAGATTTAAGACCTCCACATTTAAGATACCTTTTGACTGAAGTATTCCACCCAAAATGTATGAATTTTTTTAATGTTTATAATTTTTGACTGAAACAAAAAAACGTATAAAAATATAAACATATCAACTAATATAAAAAAAATCTACATATTACACGACAAAATAAAATTTAATACTATATTAATTTCCTAACTCTAGTGATGTCATATAAACTAACCACAACAAACATACCTTCAAAGTCATACAAACACAAAATCACTCCACAAGCACATCACTATCACTGGCACATCACTAGCATTCGACAGAAAGTTTAGAATAACACTTTATAACGAAGTTATATCGAATAAAATTATGTAGATACGTCCTCCTCGGTCTAACGCTATCGGCTGACTGGCGTTTACACTGCGCGTGTAAGGCGAAACAGTTTTAATTAATTCAACACTTTTCATTGATATATGAAGGAATTTATGCGAGGAAGGAGAACGGAGAGCACTCTTTCCTACTAATCTTTCCGTTCTATAATAAGTATGCATTTTTTTACTTTATGCTTTATCTTGTTTATAAGGGTATACTCTATGAGAGTTTTGTATCAAGACATTTCGTTCCCCACTTTCCCTGAATTCAAGACATCGAGTTTTGATTGGTGGAGTTTTTTCTGTTTTGTGTTACGTAAAAATCTTAAAATGTATATGCTTAAAGGCAATTTTTGTTTACCTTATTCATAACGAATGTAGAATTTCCACGTATATTAATTTCATTTATTCCTAGTATTTTCTAATATATAAGAATTTCTGAAGCATTGTTTAAAAAAATTGTGATAGAGTCGGCAGAGGTGCAGCTTACATTATTTTATGTCGAATTTTGTACAAAACTGTACAGTTTTAGAAATTTCCATTCCAGAAACATTGTTTTTATTTCTATTTTTATTTTACCTTTCGGTTTTATCAATAGACGTATAGCCAGAGAGATCTGAGCAAACGGTACAATGTTTATATAGAAAAATATATAATATTTTATCATAGCCTGCTTCTGAAGGTCTACGATTCCTGCTTATAAAAAGAGTTTTTAAAACACCACAAACCCATTTAAGTATATTCCACAATCCAGATGAAACAGAGAGAGACTTTTCTAATTATTTTCTTATTATACAGACATTGATTATTGTAACGCGTAACTTAACACTGCACTTTTAGTTATATGTAAGTTAGAAACTTTGCGCTACAATATTTTTTTTCAGTTTCACGCTATATCCAACATGTACAGGGCACCACTCAATGCGTTTTGAGTGGCGGTACTCAACGCCGCGCTTTGTTTTGAACCCGCACACGTCACACTTACAGTGAGACGCTGACTATATCATTATTTTCTACAATATAAACACGAAACTTAACTAAGTTTAAACACTTAATAAATCTATTTACAATTTCCCTAGTATCAGCTTAAGTACGATATTAATTCGTGAACGTAATTAAGGGATTGTTTTAAAGTTCATAGTTAATTTTATAGATTAAAATAGATATTTAATATAATTCAAATCCTACTCGAGATGATAATACAAGTTTAAATATGTTCACAATCTCTCGCGCTTACAGTCTTGTGCCTTTGCGCCATAACTGGCGTCACTAATATTTTTTTTTCAGCTTCGCGCTGTATCCCGCTCGCAGTAGGGTAGGCAGAGGGATCCTAGTGTTAAGGCACTCCTTTCCTTACTTTCCGCCGAGTGAAGGCATTGCGTGTAGAGTGACGGACGCTCCGCGCTTTGCCCCGACACCAGAGCGAAGAAATGAAAATATAAATGTAAATAAATATTTCATTTCGAATTAGGATCGAACCCACAACCAGTCCATTTTACAATCACACTTTTTGCCCCTGCGCCACGACTGGCCTCAGTCAATAGTATTTAATTAATTAATTATATTAGTAGCACTGTACGTGCTGTGTACTTTACCAACGTGACGCATTGGGACATCGTCTAATTGTAAACGCGATAATGATAGTAGTGGGTTCGGTCATTTTATTTATCCTTTTGTCAAGTTAAAGTATTGCGTTGAGTTACGCCACTCGCAACACGCCTCATGTCTGTGTTCGAGGGGAAAATGGAGAGTCGAGTGTCTTGATACTCTTGCTCTGCTACTCGGTAAAATTAGCTGGCGTATTTAATACTATTGAACTTTAATACTTTTAGAAACTGTTTAAAGATTTAGTAGTAGCGAGATTAGAACCTGCGTCTCTTAGACACTTTAATACAATTGGTTTTTAAAAAAAAGATTTTTTTCCTTATTAGCAAACTAAGGCTAAATAAATACAAAAAAAAAGTTAAAAACTATAAACATTTTTACCAAAACAAACGTTTTACTTGGTAACATTGTAAACAGATTATATAAAACTAAAACAAACACATCATTATTTTACACAACGTCAACATACCTGGTAAATAACTGTTATATAATGACAGTGACAATAAAATACTTGTATTTCATTAACAACATGCTTCATTGTGAATTATAATTGAGCCCAAGTAAATATTGTTGTTGTAATTTGATTTTTTTTTCCTAATATGAACAAAATTTTAATTTGAGGCCAGTCGAGGCGCAGGGGCATATGCGTGTGACTGCAAACACGACAGGTTCGATGCCCACGAGGAAATAAATAAAATAAAATATTTAATATTTCATTTCTTCGCTCTGGTGTCGAGGAAAAGCGCGTACGCACTGCATCCATAGTCTGATGGAATGGGAACTGGGCAGAGTGGCAGGATACCCCAATCCCCACTTCAATCAAAATTGAGACATCATGTTTTACGTAGTGTAACATAACGCCGCGCTACTTCCTTGTGGAGGAGGCAATTAAAATAATTCATTCGCATACCCCGAATGACAATTGAACCCAGTGAGACGAATAAATATAAAAAAGGAAACATGTTTACTAAATATTAAAAGTGCTATAGAATGTGCCCAGATGAATAAATTATATGAGCCTAAACTGTAGTGGTTTACTGGTAAGTTTCAAGATGATATAATTATTACAAGTGTATCAAATTCTGTTTCTTAGATCTTTTCTAGCGACCCGCACGCGGCTTCGCCTGCTTGAACTTTAAAATTAAATATTTTCTCATCTTAATTGAGGCCGTCGTGGCGCAGGGGCATAAGAATGTCGCGACGGTTGTGGGTTCGATTCAAACTCTAGGGAATAAATTATTATTTTTAATATTTTAATTTCTTCAATCAGGCACCACTGTACCATAACGGCAATGGAACTCAACGACACGCTTTGCGTCATTACCAGAGCAAAGAAATGAAAATGTTGTATATTACTATATTTCCTCAAGTGGAAATCGAATCCAAAACCTATACCGTTTACAGTGACCCTGCGCCACAACTGCTCCCGATGGTCTACATGGCTAATATTTATCTATTTAATAAAAATATAATTAGAAAACCACCTTTTTGTATCTCCAGTAGTTTTGAGGTAAACAGAGAAAACAATTTAATTACAATTGAGCATTCTAACCAAAAGTTAAATAATGTCTTGGATAGGGGAGACCGGGGTTGATTGACCATGTTTCAGCTTAAACGTTTCTATTTTTAATTCTCTTGAGTATATTAATTTTAAAATAGATTCAGTTAATAGATTTACTATTAAGCTTTGGAAAAATATGGAATAAAGTACCTTATTGATTATGATATAGAGTATAGGGCAGTTCTTGTACAATAGAAAAAACTGGTCAACCTACCCCATGCATGGGGTTGGTTGACTATAACACTGGGGTAAGTTGACCTGAAGTTGAAGATGCAATGATAAAATCTACAAGGAAATGGAATAAAAGACACAAACATGTATTACTTATTTATTTTATTATAAATTCCACCACTTCAACTACAAACAATAAAATACAAATTATAAGAATAAAATTAGTCACTTAATTGTTAAGCAATTTGAATAAATCAAAATAAACAAAGTAATTTCTTATATATTATTTAAAACATAACGAAACAACTTCTTATAAATTTTAACCATTTAGTAACAAATATCATATGTAACAAATGTAATTATATGTATTATTTGAGATCATACCATACTATCAGTCTTCTAAATCGGAAGTGCAATTTTTGCATTCATCGAAAAATATATTCTTGTTTACAAATGTTGTGTGTGCCCATAACTTGTGCGCAGTGCATTGAATCCATTCTTCTCCTTCGATACTAGAGCTATACCATTTAGTGCATTCCAAATAAAATGTTTCATCCTCATCACTTCCATGGTCGCTACTTTTCTACTTTCTTTTTCAGTTCCTATAGACATTCCGCCTGTTGTCTTTGGCTTCTTTGTTTTCTTGTTGTCTGGTTGAGATAAAATTTCAAAAAATCCTATTTCATTTTATGTGTGGAATATCCATAATATTATGGGACTGATTGGTCAACTAACCCCATTATACATTAGTCAACTAGCCCCAAACCACTTTTTAGTTTTTAACCACGTGCCATAACCTCAAGACTGCGACGAAACCATATAAAATAATATACAAAAGAAAGAGCATAAGCCAAAATTTCTGTATAACTTCTTTGACAACCAACAACTATGAATATAGAGCAATTATTACAAATAACATTACGGCAGTATTAATTACTTACGTGTGTTGTTTTTTAATATTACGTTCCTTCTCTCAAACGAAATGCGTGCTCGATGCCGCGTTCACGGTGGCTGTGCGGACGAAGGTGACGGATTCTCCTTCCACACTACCGGGCTTAACGCTATTGTATCGGACGAGTTATTGATAGTTAGTCAACCTACCCCTATAGTCAACCAACCCCGGTCTCCCCTACTGTCCAAGTTCTCCAGCTTAATAAGCTATAGGTGCTTATTCAACACGTCAAGTGAAAATTCTCATATGATTTTGAATATTTATTATCGCCACATGTCAAGTTGCGACCGTCGTAGTAAGCAGTAGGTTTGAGGTAGGTTGTGAGTTCGATCCACTTCACATTCATGTAAATGATTATAGTAAAAAAAATACATTCTAAAAATAAAATCTCAAATACAGTCGCTACAGCTTTTAATATTAGCTCAAATATGAACTTGCTGTGTTTTTCTTACAAAAAAAAAAACAAAAAACCCTTAAGTTAATTGTTAAGTAAGCATTGATCGGTCTATCAGTAAAGGTGACTAATAGGAAACTCAGTGTTAAGGTATTGGTCTTTACACAAAATTTTATCTGCCGACCGTGCTATGCGAGAAAAAGCGTGAAGCTGCTCAATAGCTCGAGTAGTTGCAACAGAAAGTTAGTTTATTACTGACCTTACTACGGTCGAATGTGGAAGTTTAATTGTTTAAGTGTTCCACAAGGGTATATCCGGTTTGTTTTTAAAACTCATTTAAAAATTCAATCCGTTGAGCCGCTTTAGCGATCGTGGTATAAAAGATTTCGTTTTTAACTGCCAAAGTGTTTTGCAATCCTATTTTTTTTTCATAGTTCTGTTCATTTTGAGCCGAAACAAAAGATTTTTTAATTGGCTTTTTTTATTATATTTTGTGAGTTCTATTCCTTTCTTGTTTTACCTTGTTATGTATGTATTATTTATGGTAAAACATTTATATTGACGAATAGCATCGACGAGGTCGTTGTGGCGCAGTGGAAAACCGTCAGTGTTGTAGGTTCAATCTTGACTCGGGGAATTAACTCTTTAATATTTACCTTAATTTCCTCGCTCTGAGAAGTTTACTTCCGCTGTTTAACACGCAATGTCTCGAAAATTTGGTCAAAAGTGAAACTTCTTAACACTATATTTCTTTATGCGGGTAAAAGTATAGCACTATATTTCCTTACGCGTGAAGCTGCTATTTGTTCAGTAATAAAGTCTTTTCTGAGATAATAGCTCTTGACAGGCAGACATACAAACAGACAGACCGACGTATAGATAAAAAATGGTACGGAACCCTAAAAATTAGTTATTTACATTTTCTCACTCTAAGACGACAAAGCGCGGCGTTGAGTTTCGCCTTGACATAATTAGGCTGTGCGTGGGGAACGTAGTGTCTTCATAATAGAATGCTTCTGCCTACCCTGCTGCATGCTCGATACCGTGAAACTGAAAAAATAAGAATATATATTAGACTACATTGCTAGAGAAAAATTAAAGAATCATGCCTTCTATTGCCGAAGACGAAATAACGTCTGATCTCGAACTTTGAACTTTCAAAGTGGAGTTACTAAACAATTTCGAATAAATTATAAAGTTTTAGTTGGCTGAGTTAAAAATTATTATTGAATATACACGAATAGATTCTCGATTGCTTGGTTATGTTTCTAGTTATCTTGTTTATTACTTTAAAAGAGTATCATTATTTGTAGTTATTATTCTATTTTATTGATAAGGCGATGTGTCGGAGTGTCTTAATGCTAGGCTTCCTCTTTCTACTCTAAAAAATATGTTCCCATTTACCGCCATATTATGAAGGCATTGTGTATTGAGTGGCGTTTCTCAACGTCACGCTTTGCCTCATTACCAAAGCGAAGAAAATGAGAGAACCTAGAGTTAAGACAATTCTGAATACATTGTGTGTTGAGAGACGGAACTCAACGCCGCGATTTGCCTATACACCAGAACGAAGAAATGAAAACACAAATTTAAATTTCATTAAATAATTATTTCATTTCCTCTAGTGGGGATTGAACCCACAACCAATAGCGTTTACGCTAGTAGGTTAATAGAATAACATAAAGCTATACGGACAAATAACAATTTTACTGTTGAAAAACAAAACAGCAACAGCCATTACCTAAAGTAATTTAGGTCTAAGTCCATTCATTCAGCAAATACAGGATTTGAGGCAATCGCATATGAATAAACGGATTTAGTCCCAACGATAATAGCCACTGTTACCAAAATGGCTGCTATTTTGATATTGTTTTATTTACCTCCTATTTTCAACCTTTAAACATACCTTTTACCTTTTTTTTACGTGCCTATAAAATTACATGGAGAATAATAAAATATTTTTCTTTTAAATGCACTTTTATTTAACGCAGAATTGAGTATCCACTTTGAGACCGTCATGGCGCAGTGGCACAGAATGTGACAGTTAAAGTGATGGTTGAACGTTCAATTTTCTTCTAAATCGTTCGAATAAATTATTTTCATTTCCCTTCCCTCAAATATTATTCCACTTCTTACCAAATTAGTGGAATAATATTAGAAAAATTGGATTTTATAGAAAAATTGTATTAAAGTGAGCAAATTTTTTATTCACATATTCATTTAAAGACCAATTCCCAATTGCCATAGCAGCGTGTATTTCACTTTATACAAACATTTGTATTTTCAAATGTATGATATTGTTTTATACTTATTTTATTAATTAAGAGTATCTGTTATGCGGTTTTTTAGGGTTCCCATTCTATTTAAGGAATAAAAGAACCCTTGTAACATCACTTTGTTGTCTGTCTGTCTGTCAAGAGCCTTTATCTCAGAAACCTTAAGGAGATATCGACTTGAAATTGAAACCAAATACAGTACATAATCCTAATAAATTATTGGGCTTGTTTATTTTCTTTTTAGTTTGATGCAGTCGGGGTTTTTGTTTTTACAAATATTTTTTTATTTTTCATTTTTTTGTTAGAATTTATTATGGTAATGATAATTATGATATCCCTTTTTGAAATCCTGAAATCATGTTCTTGAATTTGGTACCCATATTGTAGTATTCGGAACGAACATTTTTTTTTTCACTAAGTCCAATGGCGTACCACAGCCGCCATGATTATTTTTTATTAACGTCACCTATCTAAGAACACTTGGGCTGCTAATACGAATCTAACGATACCTCAAATATGTAAATCCGTTCAGCGGTTCTAGAGATATGAGGTAATAAAGAATATTACATACATACAAGATACGCGCGAAAAACATAACCCTTCCTTAGCAGTCGGGAAAAAGAGGGCGAAATTTGGTGTTAAAGCCGTTAGTTCAAAAGAGGTATCAGATGAAAGAGCTCTGGCTAAGCTAAGCTTGAATTTCAGAGAAAGCCCGAGAGAAAAACCTCCAATTTTTGTACGGAGCCCTCGGTGTGTTGTCCTGTTTTTTTAAAAGTATTTACATTCTGCAATCCTTTTCTATATTAACTATAACTCTGCCAATTTCAAACTACTCCGCCCGCACAATTTTCTTTTCGTAAAAAGAAGTACAAAAATTTTGCTTCACGTATTGATATTTAGTTAAATTAATATATTATACCCTTTTTTACGAAATAGTATTTTTTTAAATAATGCACTAGAAATATTTTAAATTAATTAAATAAAAATAACACAGTTACCTAGCTACAAAATACTAGCCTTAATGAAGTTATTAATTTTTTAGTAAAATCAACTGAAAGGTTCAAAATGAACGACTCATGTAATCGATTCGGGTAATTACAGAAATATTTTTTTAAGCTTCTTGCTGTATCCCGCACGTAGCAGGGTAGGTAAGGGGAACCTGGGAAACTAGTGTTAAGACACTCCGTTCATTTTAAAACACTTCCGTTCCCCACTTTACGCTGCATATGTGAGAAATTTCTTTATCTTTATATGATTATCTCTATATATAATAAGACAGTAAAAATATTTTGTCTGTACATTTAGTAATTTTGACTGAAATGGATAGAGGGATACTTAAAAAGACTAATAGAAAGCAAAAAGATTTTTTTTGAATTTCTTGTCTGTCTGTCTGTCTGTCTGTCTGTCTGTCTGTCTGTCTGTCTGTCTGTCTGTCTGTCTGTCTGTCTGTCTGTCTGTCTGTCTGTCGACATATTGTTGTCCGCATTTTTCTCTGAAACTACTGAACCGATTTACTTGAAAATTTCACCAATTGCTTTGTTTTAACTCAATTTAGGTTCTAAAGTTTGGTTC
>JAATLQ010028014.1:0-11399 GCA_013421005.1 Heliconius erato x Heliconius himera | reverse complement strand
CGGCACGAGGTGTGACTGCAAAACCGACCGGTTGTGGGTTCGATTCCCACTCGAGGAGATGAAATATTTACTTAAATTTATATTTCCATTTCTTCGCTCTGGTGTCGAGGTTAAGCGCGGCGTTGAGTTCTGCCACTCAACACGCAATGCCTCCAGAATTCGGCAGAAAGTGGGGAACGGAGTGTCTTAACACCAGGTTCCCTCTGCCTACCCTGCTGTGTGCGGGATATAGCGTGAAGCTAATTTAATTTTTTTTTTTAAAAAGAACATAAAGTTACAAAAATATATACGTGTAATAAATAATTAGCTTTATGTATATTTTATAAATATCAAATATCAACAATGGTCGTATTTTTTTATTTAAAACAATCAAAAATTATATGTAGTAGAAGTCATTATAGTTGTCAATCAATTCTGCTTAAATAAATTAGCTTCACGCTATATCCCGCACACAGCAGGGTAGGCAGAGGGAACCTAGTGTTAAGACACTCCGTTCCCCACTTTCTGCCGAATTCTGGAGGCATTGCGTGTTGAGTGGCAGAACTCAACGCCGCGCTTAACCTCGACACCAGAGCGAAGAAATGGAAATATAAATTTAAATAAATATTTCATCTCCTCGAGTGGGGATTGAACCCACAACCAGTCGGTTTTGCAGTCACACCTCGTGCCGCTGCGCCACGGCCGGCCTCTGCTTATTAAATCAATATTCATGTATTTTAAGCGGGCGAAGCCGTGGGCGAGCCGCGAGTATTGAATATATGTAATAGATAGATTATAAAACTAGTATTACGCTAATGGCTTCGTCCGCGTACGGAATAAACGATTATGGCATGGTGGAAGAGCCGACAACCTACAAAACTTAAAAATATAATATTTTTGATCCTATACAAAATGTATGAACTTATGAACGCTCCCTTACAAATTGAATGACAACTGGTGACATTAAAAGTGAAATTAATGGATTAAGCACATCTCAATCGCCCATCAACAGTAATATTATAAAATATTTATTTTAGAATGATGACATTGAGATTTTTTCCAAAATAAAAGTGACTTAACTCAGAAGCTTAAATTTTCAATAACCAATTTATATTGACCTGAATGTTTTGAACTATGAAAATTTTGCTATGACAAATATTTTTATAATTATTGTAGCGCATTGTTACAATAGTTAAATTTACTATGTAGGTACTATAGTTATAGATTCAATCTCCAATGGGCGGGTTTTTTTTACTTTTTACTTAGCTTCATGTTTTGTGCCATCGTGGCGTACGAGGACAAGCTTGCAACTGAAAACGCGACGGTTGTGGGTTCGATCAGCTCAAAGAAAGGAAAGAGGGAATTAAATATTTAATATTTTCATTTCCTCACACTGGCAACGAGGCAAAGCGCGGCATTGAGTTCCGCTCCGCAATACCTCAATAATTCGGCGGAAAGCGGGAAACAGAGTGTCTTAACACTTTTGGGTGAGCTCTTAGGTAAACTATGAAAGATTTTTTGTAAAAAAGTATTTTTTTATAAAAACGTAAGAAAAAGCCTGAGATCCCAGGGCCCCCAGACCTACGTCATTTTAGCATAGGTGAAATTTTAAGGACACATATTTTAATATGTAGTCAACACTGTATGCGTACTTACTAACTTGAAGGTGGGGCCCTTTCACTGGTAGCAT
This sequence comes from Heliconius erato x Heliconius himera, assembly GCA_013421005.1. Taxonomy (NCBI): domain Eukaryota; kingdom Metazoa; phylum Arthropoda; class Insecta; order Lepidoptera; family Nymphalidae; genus Heliconius; species Heliconius erato x Heliconius himera. The sequence continues at coordinate 9,730 of JAATLQ010028014.1, read as the reverse complement.
CAACTTAAAGTACACGCTCACTTACGTTAAATTAGAAACGCTCGTATTTAAATATATTTTTGAGAATAATAAAAAAAATGTATATTTATTATTACCAGACTGTTAACGTGGGCCTTCACTCCGGCCAGATGTCCTAAAGGTTGTTTAAAATTAACGGAAACTACGTTACCAGTAAGCAACCTTTAATTTTACATATATTATTTATGGACTATTTCAAGATGCCTTATAAGCACCCAGACCAATCTGATGAATGATTATTCTCCTAGACTTCCCCCACTTTCAAGTTAGTGAGTACGCATACTATTTTAACTACATATTAGACTAATAGTCCTTAAAATTTCAGCTTTGATAAAATGACGTAGATCTGGAGGCCCTAGAAACTTGGGCTATAAGTATTATTGTAATATTCAACTACGTTTATTTGCACTCAGAAGTAAATGTAAAAACGCCTGCTGGAATATTTTAGTTATACGTTACAGCTAAGTTATAAAAATAATTAATAAAAATGTAAAAGGCGACGAATGTACATAGAGAAAGATAATACAGTAGTTCTTACAAGTATTACAAGTCGGTTTTAATATAATTTTTAATCTATATAGGTATATATATATGTTTTTTAGATTTTTTAATTTCTTTTTCATTTGAAAAATACAACTTCATTTCTCTTCAGGCTAGAAATTAAAGCTTAGTCGTCAGTCTCTAAATTAAAATTGGTATCAATATAATAATGGCAATAGACTTATAACACACTTATAACCTAACAAATTTTTTTGGTAAACTCCGAACTCCACTAATCTAACACGCTATAAGCCTCTGCTTAATAAGGAAAAAAAATGGTCAAAAATTTTATTAAATTGATTAACTCAATATTCTGTAGATTTTTACACAGTATCTGTTTTAAATAAGAAAATAATATATTAAAAGAACGCTAAGCAAGAGAATATTCTAATATATGAATCAGCTTCACGATGTATTTCGCATACAGTGGAGTACACAAAGTGATTCTAGTATCCGCTTTTCGCAGATTGGAGGTATTGCATGTTGAGTGGCGTGCTTTTGCCAACTTTTGTCAACGGCGTGCTTTTGCCTTGTTGCCAGAGCGAAGAAATGAAAATATTAATATATAATAATTAATTCCCTCAAGGGGATTGAACCAATAACCATCGTGTTACAGTCACATTCTTCTTCCACTGCGCCACGACGATTTCAAAAAAATGCTGTATGCTTCTAACAAACCTAAAATTCTACGTGTTCTAAGTACACGCTTTGCAATTTTGATTAAAACTTATCAGCTCTAGATTTGGCTATCGATAAGATTCTGTCCGATGTACATATATTTGATGGATATACAACATGCGATAGATAGATACAGCATTAACAGATATGAAAACAAAAAAAATAAATCAGAATTAAGTAGTATTAAGAAATATTTTAGTTGAATAGTATCTGACTGTTTAAATGATGGTTATGGGTTTGATGCGCATCGGAAATGTTTATTATGAAAGAAAATCGTTTTTCCAAGACAAGACAAGACAGACAGAAGAAGACAAGAGAGTGTCTTAACAGTTACTACTATTTTGGTGGTTATAAAAAATCTTAAAAAAATATAATTAAGCTGAAAATATATAGTGTTTTTTTTAGTTTTACGATTTTATAGCAAGCCGGATAGGCTTTAGGGACCTAATGTTAAGACACTGCGTTCCCCAATTTTAAACCAGTTTTTCGACGCGTTATGTGTTGTTTGGCGGAACTCAACGCCGTGCTTTTTCTTGCTAACAGTTGTTCAGCGAGAAAATGAAAATAAACAATACCGTCAGAAATTGATTCCACAACCATAATTTTTACAGTTGGACGACACTACGATGATCTCTTAAAAAATATCTATATAAAAGATCGGATCCATACACTCTCTTCCAAGTCTTAGGCCTCCTTGGGCCTCCCATAATAGCCTTTCGGATCTTTCTAGCATTCTTCTCGCTAATATTTAAGCATAAACTTTACTCTATAACTTGCCTTCGAATACGCTGATCCACTAGAAATAAATAAATCATACTTTTCCCTTCCGTTCACTCCCATGTACAGGGGGTCGCTGCGGACAAACCTTCCATCATGAACCCCGAACTTACATAGTTAGACAAATTTTCTAATTGCTATAACAGTTACTTTATACATCTGTTTTACTGAATTGGCTGAATTTTTAGCTTTCAATTTGTATGATGATAGAAAAAACTTCGAGATTGTGTGATGATAAAAAACACCGAGATTTCTGTACCTTAAAAGAAAAAATAAGCCACAATTCTTATAGGATCTCTTTGTTGGCTGTCTGTCCGTCTGTCAAGACCATTTCACTTGAGATCACGTTGAAGTATCAAGCTGAAATCAATATTAGATATTCAGCATTTATTTATCGTTTTTGCTTCATTTTGTATGAAATTTAAGATGAAGTAAAATCTTACAATACAAATAAAGGAAAAAATCCGAAAAGTAAAAATTTTGAGATAATTCATAGATTAAGTTTGTTATCTTTATTCGCCGCATCAGCAAAACCTATAAGGTTTTACTCAATCAATCAACAATCAACAATCCTGATATTGGTACAGAACCCTCGGTGGGCGAGTCCGACTCGCACTTGGCCGGTTTTTTCTTAAATACACTTAAATAAACATTCATATATTCCAGGCCATACGGGGGCTGCTAGTATTATATAAGAATATGTTAAATATCAATAGAATAAATATAAATTTTTTAAAGTATTTTTTTTTAAAAGTTATCTTTTCAAAAAATAACTTCACAAAGGAAATAATTTGCCTAACCAATAGTCACATTTAGTCGAGATATATTATATGTATATAGAAGTCCCTTTCATAGTGCTCATTAGTTATCCAAAGGAAATAGGAGCTGAAATCTGCTTCAAGTATCCGCACGTGGCATTGTTAAAGATTTTACGACGTGGGATAACGTGACAAATTGTGCGGTTACCCTTAATCAGACTAGGATATATAGTCGTGGAGCAGGGGCACAAGTGAGTGACTGTAAACGCGACTAGTTGTGGGTTCGATCCCCACTTAAAAATGAAATATTTATTTAAATTCATATTTTCATTTCTTCGCTTCGGTACCGTGGCAAAGAGTTCCCTTCTCAACACGCAATGCCTCTATAATTTGGCGGAAAGTGGGCAACGGAGTTTCTTAACACTAGGTTCGCTCTGCCTACCCTACTGTGTGCGGGATTAATATTATTTAGATAAACAATTTACAAATATATATATGAAAAGTAACAAAGACTTTAAAATATTTATAATGTTGATGTTCCTCTCCTTTTATAAGAAAGAATAGAGTTTTGTAGTAGTAGTCTCGTATTTTTATGTTCGTCCTACCTGTCTACTATTAAAGAAATGAAAATATGCTTTATAATATATATTGATTACATTACCTGAAATCAAATCTACGCCCATCGCGTGTGCAATAACAAAACATTAGCTAAATTGGCAAATTTACGTATCCTCTCATTTTAATTTCAATCTTGTGTTTTACATGTCTTCCGCGTTTCACATAATAGTCAAAGACCCGTATCAAGTAAAGGCGATGTGGGGTGACAGATGTAACCACAAGGGGTTGTAGGTATGTAGATAGGACGAACATCTGTTTCACCATACATATTACTTTTGCTAATATTTAAGAATGTAAGAATTCCAGGCTAGTCATGGCGCAGGGGCACAAATGTGTTCCTGTAAACACGACAGGTTGTGGGTTCGATTCCCACTCGAGGAAATTAAATATATCCTATTTTTATTTCTTCGCTCAGGTGACGAGGCAAGGCGTGCCGTTGTATTTCGCCAATCAACACGCAATTTCTCCAGAATTCGGCGAAAAGTAGCGGAGTGTCTTAACATTACACTCTTTCTGCCTATCCTGTTATATGTGGGATACAGCTTGAAGCTGTAATAATAAACAAGGATTTAATTTCATTGCTGAACAGTTGAGGACGGTTTTAGTGTAAGCAATGCAACACCATTGCTTCAAATGAGTAGCGGGGAAAAAGTTAATCTATAGTACTAGTCGTATTATATAACTGATGAATTTGTTAGATTGAAAGCTCTAATTTCAGGAACTAATGTTGGATAGTCCATTTATCGAGGAAGGGTAAACTCTTTCCATATTACATCTTTTTAAATTTTCGAACCCACTGTGCCTCCGGTCAGATTTCTTTCGGACTTGGAACTTGTCATTCATAACTTTTATTTATTACAATTTGACCACGGATTTTTACGTAAAAAAATATTATAAATGTATAATTGTAAAATATTTTTTTGAAAACATATAAAAAATTGAACGTAGCGGAATTTGAACCCACGCCTCTTGGAAACTGCCCAAGCAAGAATCCACCGCTGTTGCTAATTTTTCTTCCTATATGTGGAATAACACTCTAAAATTAATTTTAATTTAAAATCATCTTTCAATTGCATTAATTTAAACAGCTTTAAGTTATATTGTTTTGGATTACTATGTAATGCAGTTAAATCTTCAGAGTTACGAATACACTTAATTGTATTTCTATGAAATTGTTAATACCGATTAAAAACTTGAAGAAATAAAGATACAGTACGTGAAACAATCTATAAAAAGTGGGACTATGCCTGTCCAGATCGGTACATTTAATTTTTGGGCTAAAAATTATATATTTACATTATATCTACATAATTTCTGTTCAATTTCCTCTTTTGCGACTTCCAATGCCATGAGGTACTGTGGAAGATATCGCCTTTTAAGCGATAAGGCCGCGGATTTTACATTGAGTCTTTCTTTTTTGTATTTTTTGTAATTTCAAATTTTTTCCTTATTATTATTATTTTGTATAGTGTACAATAAATAGATTTTGTTTTGTTTACTTATTTATTATATAGCGCTCGGTGTCAAAGGCGGAAAACTTATTTAATCTCTATATATAATAAGACAGTAAAAATATTTTGTCTGTACATTTAGTAATTTTCACTGATATGGATAGAGGGACACTTAAAAAGAATAATAGAAAACAAAAAGATTTTTTTTGAATTTCTTGTCTGTCTGTCTGTCTGTCTGTCTGTCTGTCGGTCTGTCTGTCTGTCTGTATGTCTGTCTGTCTGTCTGTCTGTCTATCTGTCGACGTATTTTTGTCCGCATTTTTCTCTGAAAGTAATGAACCTCAACTTTTAACTCAACTTAAGTACTAAAGTTTAGTTCATCAAAATCGGTTCATTAAAAAAAAAGTTATCGTCATTTGAATGAACTCAAGGCATTAGTTTGCCTGCGAATATTATATAGCAATCGCGCCTGGTAAGATTCTTATCTAAAGAATGACATTCGAAACGTCTGGGTTATATGACTGTTGATAAAAATATATATTTTTGAAGCACTATTATATAATATTTTATACAGTAAAGTAAACAAAATTGAATTGTTAGTGGAGATTACCTTCATAAATCATAACAGTTAAGCTTAAGTCGTAATTAATTCTACACAGAGGTAAAGAACGATCTTGAAAGAAATATCAAGTAAATACAAAGATTTTTTGGTTGGTTCGTTCATATAATACATGTAACTAATTTAAAAACTGTACAGGAGTTAATATGCAATTATTATAGTTATTTTACAAAGAATATTATGAATCCTTCAATTAAATAATTTAACATTTAAGGCTGTTTTTGAATGAATAAATTAAATTATTCACTGACATCAGCACATTTAACAGAGTATTTTATGTAGGTAAAAAGAACATAAAGTTACAAAAATATATACGTGCAATAAATAATTAGCTTTGAGTATATTTTATAAATATCAAATATCAACAATGGTAGTATTTTTTTTATTTAAAACAATTAAAAATTATTATACGATAATGTCGTAAAAAATCATATTAGAAGTCATTTTTGTTGTGAATCAATTCTGCTTATTAAATCAATAATCATGTATTTTAAGCGAGCGAAGCCGTGGGCGAGCCGCTAGTATTATAATATGTCCGTCTGATAGGCGGCCGAGCGCCACAAATGCTGGCAAGGGAGAGATCGTTTCGAATTTCTTCTTTTCCTACACTTATTATTCCAACGTGGAATAGTTAAGTCGTACGTTAAGTTAGATTTAGTTAGGTTTAGATTCGCGTTTTTTCCTCTAACATTGATGACAGTAATATATAAGTTAGATTTAATTTTTGTATTTTTTTGAACTATACAAATTATAAATTAAGTAAAATCGTATTTTGTTACACCCTCCAACTGCAACCCTCGTAACTTATTGAATTTAGTGGAATTCGGACCCAGGTAGATATTTTCCAAAATGCTTGAATCGACCTATCGAAGCCATAGGCTATTTATAAATTGTTATATGTTTTCTAAAGTATTTTTCTTTGACTCAAGTAATGTTTTAGCACTCACCTTGCAATACCGTTGCAAAAATGAGAAAGATTTTTATAGAATTAACGATATTAATAATACAATAAATAATCTTGTAAATATTGCACTAGACGCAGTGTCGGAAGATCCTTACTCTGGGTAAGGTCAAAAATAACAGAAAACCGGCTGGTCGGCCTAAAGGTTGGCATAAAGAATATAGACTGAAGGCTTCAAATATTTTTTAACTGATTTTGTTAGAGATCGTTGTGGTTGAGTGGCATCGTGATGCAGAATCGCATCTGAATGTAAATGCGTCAGTTGTGGGTTTAACTCCCATGAGGAAGATTGTAAAATATTATCATTTTCTTCTGATGAGAAAAAAATGTTGAGTGGTCATACACAGGATACAGCGTGAATCTAAAGAAAAAATGTGGCTTAGTTGGGATACGCCTACTTGAATAATGCATGTTATTCAAATTTTAGAAAAAACTTCATTAGTAAATAAAACCTTTTATAAAATATTTCCTACTGGGGACCCAAATGCAGATTCACCCCCTTAACATTACTGTTAAATTCTATCCAAATATTCCAAATATTTACATAAATTGTAAGCTATGTATTGTTTTGATGTATATGATGTATACTACTGTAAAGTTTCATTATAAATCCGTTCAGTAGTTTTTGCGTGAAAGTGAAACAAACATCCATTCAAACTTTCACATTTGTATTATTAGTAGGATATAAATTGGATGTCATTAAAATATGAGTCTAAGTTACGATGCTTTAGATGATCAAAACAGGTAAAAAAGAAAGAAATTATTTCTTATATATTGTTTTTATCTGCCTAGTCTGCAAAATTTAAGGCAAAAAAAAATTAAATATTCTACCATTTCGAAGTTGTTATCCAGAAAATTTACGTAATCATTATAGTATTATAATTATTTATATAAAAGTTGATTTATTTAAGAAATTTTATCTATATATATAAAAGGACTTGTGCTCACTGACTGAGGTAAGACGCACGCAGAGTCGTAACCGCTAATGGTAGAAACGTGAAATTTGGGCAGATGTTTATTTTCATATTCTGGACATCCACTAAGAAGGGAATTTGAAAAATTTTAACCCTAAAGGGATGAAATAGGGGTTGAAAGTTTGTATGAAAAATTTTTTTAATCTGTACCGATTTTTATAAAATGTTAAATTCAGACTCTTAAAAATATTTCATTGAACACGTGTTTTATGGTTTTTAAGAATTCACCCCCTAAGGGTTCAAATAAGGGGTTGAAAGTTTATATGGAAAAATCTTTAAATTGCCACCGATTTTTATAAAAAATTAAATTCACACTGTTAAAAATATTTTATTGAACACGTGTTTCGTGGTTTTTTTAGAATTCACTCCTAATAAGCGGGCGAAGCCGCGCGCGCCCTCTAGTTTTTCATAAAATTTCAGAGGCAGTCATGGTGCAGCGGCGCAGTCAATGCGGCGGTTGGGGGTTGCGATTTTTACTTGGGGGAATGTATCGTTTTCATTTTCCTACTCTGTCAATAAGACAACGCGCGTCGTTGAGTTTTCGGTATACTATATAAGTTATTAGGGGGGAAGTGGAAAAAGATATGTATTCACAGGGTTCTTCTCTCTGCTTACAATGGAGTGATACAACGTGAGGCTAAAAATATGCATTTTCTATATGACTCGTATGATAACACGAGTATATTCAAGGCGATAAAACTGAAAATTAACTTTATCTAACGTAACTAAACTCACTAACATTTTATCTATAGTTATTTTAAATAACTTTGCGCTCTATCCCTCACATAGTAGGGTAGGCAGAGGGTACCTGGAAACTGTCTGTTTTGAGACGCTGAATTCTTGAGGCATTGCGTGTTGAGTGGTGTTACTTAACGCCGCGCTTTACCTCATTACTCTGCGAGAAAAAGAAAATATAATATATTTAATTCCTATGAGTGAGAATCGAGCCTACAACTAAAATTTTTATCAAGACACCCCATCCTCTGCTCTCCCACTAAATTAAATTTTTACATTGAGGCTCATGATTGAGTCCTAGAGCGGGAAAATTAAAATTGATGTCTTCTAGTCGAAACTGAACCTAAATCATCGCACTAACAGTCAAACGCTAATGCTGTCCATTGCACAACAGTGGCTTCAACATCTTACATTTTAAAAATAATGGGATCTATGTCTTAAGAATTGTAATGATGGTGATATAAGACAAATTTAACAACAAAGTAGATGTAAAACAAATTAAGATTTACAGTATTAAAACTTTTAATGTAAAACGTGGCATTGAAATACTCCCCAGGATTATTTGATCGATGGATAATTTTGAAGGTTCATTTAAATTAAATAAAAATTAGCTTCACGCTGTATCCCGCACACAGCAGGGTAGGCAGAGGGAACCTAGTGTTAAGACACACCGTTCCCCACTCCCCAAGGTTCATTTAAAGTCGCTTTATATCTAATTTATACTTCTACTCGTATACTAGTTTTGATAGAGGAAAAAATTGTTCTTACTACTCGACAGGGATCGCCTTTCAAACAGGCTCGAGCTATGCTTACAATAATAATCGTAATGACTGGAGAAGGTGCGCGTGTATTTAGTATTAATGCAATGGTGGTCAACTACAACAGAGCCGAGGTGATAGACAAACTGGGATGCATGCCTGAGAAAAGCACAAGTTTAAGTGCCTGAGAAAAGCCACAAATATCGTATGCAGCGCAACCATTTATAGTTTTTAAAATCCTCCATACACTTGGTATTAGTCTAGTGTTTGATAGGTACAATAAAATCTCCTTTTGGCAACGAAAAATACCTGGCCGTCCACGTAGTTTTTGTAGGAAAAAGATGACCAAAGCAGTAAGTTAAAGAATTAAAAAAAAATCCTGTCCGAAATAAAAAAAAAAAAAATTATATCGGAAGATGAAGATAGCGCCTAGAACCATGTCGTGTATTTTAAAAGATACTTATACTTACAGCCTATAAGAGATGCACTGATCGTTTCTGAACTGATAATTAAAAAAATAATAGGGTGGTAAAAATTAATACAATTACTTAAGAGGTACGCAATGGAAGATCAGTAGTATGGATTCGTGCCAGTGTGCCAGACCCCGCGAGTCGATGCGTCGGAACTAAAAAAAAAAAAAAAAAAAAAAAAAGGTTTAGCCCCCCATTTGAATCGATTGCGCTGGGTCCCAGAGCTCTATCTCTAACCATTCCAAAGATAGCTTTTCGATTAATTAAATCCCACTAGTCGCTTATTAGTCACCCTCATTAAGCTCACGCACAGCCTAATCACTCACTTCCCCGAATTGCTAACGAAGAACCTACGTCACAGTGCAGTGTTGCT
>JAATLQ010028013.1:89416-105924 GCA_013421005.1 Heliconius erato x Heliconius himera | reverse complement strand
TTAACATCAATCTCGGACACAGCGTTGAAAGAAAATGAAAATGAGTCTGGTATGTCAATATGAGACAAAAATTTCAGAGTCTTAGATTTTGATAAGGGGCTTATTCTAAATGGTGGAGTTGTAAAAAAAGAGTTAAGAATGTTAAGATCCACTGAGACTTGACAAGTATCAGTGGTTTTGCCCACACCAAACGACTCCAAGATCATTAGAGGCGCATGGGTACGAGCGCGTGACTGTAAACGCGGCGGTTGTGGGTTTGTTTTCCACTCGGGGGAATGAAATATTTGATAACGCGGCGTTGAGTTCCGCTACTCAACACGCAATGCCTCGAATATTCGTAAAGTGCGGAACGGAGTGTTTTAACACCTGGTTCTCATGTTCTCTCTGCCTACCCTAAGATAAATCATTTACTTACTTCCTGTTACATAGAAAATTAATTGTTTTTGGTGGTTCGGTGGTAAAATTGTATTTAAAAAAAAAATTAAAATTAAATCAGCTTTCTGCCTAATTCTGGAGGCATTGCGTGTTGAGTGGCAGAACTCAACGCCGCGCTTAACCTTGACACCAGAGCGAAGAAAATGGAAATATAAATTTAAGTACATAAATATTTTATTTCCTCGAGTGGGGATCGAACTCACAACTAGTCGGTTTTACAGTCACACTTCGTGCCGCTGCGCCACGACTGGTCTCATCGGCCTGACCAAAATTGTATTTTTAAGACCTATACGAACATCGCCTCAAAATTTTAACTTAGCGTTTATTTGAATTATTTATTTTTCAGAATAGTATGTATGGGAATGAAATTAGTAACCCACATAATTGGCATAAAATGGCATTTGCGTAATGTTGGAGTCCTCTCCGAAGAGAGAGGTGCGGTCATTGTGGGGAACCATCAATCCTCTCTTGATATTTTAGGTAATTTTCTTAATATTATTATACCAAAGAATCTGCCCATTTTTAATATTGCTATATATATGTATATATCAATAGATAACAAATATAATAGTTAAATGAAATGAAACCAGTCGTAGCGCAGGAGCACAAGCAAGCGACTGTAAACACATCTCGGATCGATCGAGGAAATTAAATATTTAATATTTTCATTTCTTCGCGCTGGTAATGAGGCAAAGCGCGGCGTTGACTTCCTCCACGCAAAATGAAAACCCTCCAAAATTTGAAAGAAAGTGAAAAACGGAGTGTATTAAAACTTGGATTCCTCTGCCGACTCTTGCTATCTACGGGATACAGCGGGAAACTAAAAAAAACGCTCTAACATATAATTTACTTTCTTTCAAATAGATATTAAGATAAAAAGGACGAAAAAGGAAGTTCTTGACAACAAAAACTTGTTTTTGTTTGTTGTTTATGATTAAAATGTGATTACAGGTTTAAGTAACGTTTGGAAAGCGGCGTCTAAATGCATTATTGTAAGTAAGAAGGCGATGATGTATATACTACCAAGCGGATTGTGCATGTATTGGTGTGATTCTATCTTTATTGACAGAAAAAATCCTAAAGACGCATACACTCAAATAGAGACTAGTGCTGCAAAGACATTTAAAAATAAGGCAAGGTCTTTTATTTCTTTATTATTTAATATCTCTTTCAATAAGGCTACAACTATGAACGATTACGTATATGTACTTCGTTGGTTCTTAAAAAAACAAATGAATTTAATTTGTTTTTAAAAACTTCATATAGTTAAATGTTTTACTGTCTATGTCATCTAAAAAAATAATTTTATATAATTTCAATAATTTAGTCTTCAGCGTACAGCTGTAAATAATTTCATAGAAGGTACTGATTATGTAGATACGAGTGAGGCCGAATCCATTTACTGTTTATTTATGAATAAATAAAATAAATAAATCAGCTTCACGCTGTATCCCGCTCACAACGGAGTAGTCAGAGGGAACCTAGTGTTAAGACACTCCGTTCGCCACTTTCCGCCGAGTTCTGGAGGTATTGCGTGTTTAGTGGCGGAACTCAACGCCGCGCTTTACCTCGATACCTGAGCTAAGAAATGAAAATATAAATGTAAATAAATATTTCATCTCCTCGAGTGGGGATCGAACCCACAACCAGTCCATTTTACAACACACTTTGTGCCCCTGCGCCACGACTGGCCTGTTTATTTTTGATTATCTCATAATATAGTAATAGCTAAATAGTTAGCTATTTTTTATTTTATGGTAGAAACTCCTAGAGGCGAGTCCCAAAACCATCTGAAATATTTACATTCCTTTGCAAATGTCTTGTGGAATACCTACTTAACTGTCGGTATGTAGCCGTTAGTACTGAATTACACACAATAAAGCGATTGCATGTGTAATATACGTAAATTACACATGCAATTGCTTTATTATGTGTTTATTATTTTTATTATGCTTTATTTATTGTGTTTGAGGCCAGTCGTGGCGCAGGGGCACAGTGTGACTGTAAAATCGACTGGTTGTGGATTCGATCCCCACTCGAGGACATAAAACATTTACTTACATATTTTCATTTCTTGGCTCTGGTGTCAAGGCAAAGCGCAGCGTTGAGTTCCGCCACTCAACACGCAATGCCTCCAGAACTCGGCGGAAAGTGGGGAACGGTGTGTCTTAACACTAGATTCCCTCTGTCTACCCTGCTGTGTGCGGGATAGTGCGTGAAGCTGATTTATTGTGTTTATTATAATGACTACAGCATTACCATTTACATAAGTGTAATGCTCCTGGTTAAGTGCGAGTGGGACTCGCGTCCTGAGGGTTCCGTACTAATTTCAGAATTGTAAGTCTACAGAAAGCAAAACTTATATAAAAATTGAGAAACATAAGTTTGTGGGTATAAGCACTCATTTTGTATGAAACGAACTACATTCATAAATTTGTAATGATTTTTGAATTTTCACTTTTTCCTTTATTCTTGCCTAATTTCATAATTGTAGGTCATCGAAAAGTACCCTATACAGATAAACGCTCTTGACAGACGGACAACGAACAACAAAAAGTTTCTATATGAGTTCCGTTTCTACCTTTTGAAGTACGGAACCCTAAAAAAGAACTTTTGTTAGAATAACGACATATTTAAAATTTTTACTATTTTCATTTACAGACAAAAATATTTATCTTTCCTGAAGGCACGAGGAATAGCGATTTAACAAAACTTTTACCTTTCAAGAAAGGCGCCTTTGCTCTTGCAATATCGGCACAAGTACCAATAATACCTGTCGTATTTTCACCATATTATTTTATAAGCAATGAAAAACAAATATTTAACAAAGGTAAGAATTTCATAAAATATATGTATTTATGTATATTTATAGGCTGATTATTACTGAATTCTTATCAGCTTCACGCTGTATCCCGCACACAGCAGGGTAGGCAGAGGGTAACCTAGTGTTAAGACACTCCGTTCCCCACTTTCTGCTGAATTCTGGAGGCATTGCGTGTTGAGTGGCAGAATGCAACGCCGCGCTTTGCCTCGGCACTAGAGCGAAGAAATGGAAATATAAATTTTAGTTAATATTTCATCTGCCCAAGTGGGGATCGAACCTACAACTAGTCAGTTTTACAGTCACACTTTTTGCCCCTGCGCCACGACTGGCTTCACTTTTGACTTCTTATTTATCTTATATGAATAACCGTTTTATTTTGTACTTAAAAGGTAATATGATAATCCAATGCTTAGAGCCAGTACCAACTGAAGGCTTGACGATGGACGATCTGCCCGAACTAATAGAACGTGTTCATAAAATTATGCGCCATACTTATAAAGAATTGTTGACGGAAGTTAAAGCCAGTTTACCACCAGATTATCCAATTACATTACCGGAAGTCAAAGCCGATTAAATATTATAAAGGTGTAACAAAACCATACCCAAAGATATTAATCAAGATACCTCAACTTTTTTCATTTCACGATGTTTTTCCATACCTGTATTTCGTGTGACGCAGTTACGCATAGACACCAATAACGTAAACACATACTACTAAAAAAATACTACTAAAGGTTCATCAACTTTGAACTTTGCCGCCAACGCCATCTACTCGATTCGATTTCGGAATGAGGCGTATGCGGCGGTTTTCATTTGAAACGTTTATGTGTGCGTTTGCCGTTCATGATAAATGGCGTTCTATATTACAACAATGATTTTATTATTTATCTTGTTTTAAAAAAACACTTTTTAATTTTTGGGAAAAAAATATATTTTTTTATTGTATAAGGCTTTTATAGAGGATTTACAACTGTAGTTTCATTTAAAGTGGTGCTGATAAAAACACTCTGTATATATACAGAATGTTGTTGTTTTTTTAAGTCGTGACCTATTTCATTTAGTTGTAAAATTACAATTTTTTTTTTATATAGACAAAATAAAAATAAATCATATTTCTTTCATGTTTTCGAACTGTGCTACATTAAAAAAAATGAATTTTATAAAACTAATTTAGGTAATGCAAAGTAATTTAATATTAAATGGGTATATTAATCCCAATATTACGGGATTAATGTCAGTTATTTGTTTATAACCGATAACAGAGGAGAAGCCCATCTCGTGAAAGTTACGAGGCTTAATTTGTTTACTCATGTCTGCCGCAGGTTTGAAGCGACTGTGTTAATAGTAATTAATTATTATGTAAAATAAAAAATAAAAACAATATAAATTCTGTTTGTGTAAATCTTTTATTGCTTATTTATACATTTATGTATTAACTTTTTACGTGACCTTCCTCCAGTATCTTTGATACTGTGTTTTCGAAGGTCAACCGAGGTCTTCCCCTACCTCTCTTACCACTCACTTTTTCATCATAAATATTGCCATTCATTCATCACTCATTCGTTTGACGTACCCAAACCAGCTGAGCATGTTCTTCTTCATTCTCACCGCGACATCCTCGCAAGGTACCTGCCACGCCCTGCCCTGCCCTGTGTATCGCTTCTTTGCGGATTCAATCAGCTTAGCTGACTTCGCATATTCTATGAAGATATTGCGTCTCTAAGGCATTCATCTTTCTTTCATTCTTCTTCTGTTATACTCATTTCGCTGCCGTATAACAGCGTCGGTAGTGTAGGTACTACATTGTGTGCGGCCAAACGCGCAGCTGTGCTGATGTTATATTACCGGCAGCAATACGCCTTTCCACATCCATCTCGTATCTTCCTTCTCTACTGAACATACTTCCCATTCCCTTTCTTCATTTCTTTCAAAAAGTAGGTAAAAATGTAGTCAATGGCCACTAATCTAGAATAAAATAGAGGGCTCTACCCTCTCCAATAGAAAGAGCACGAATATTTTGATTTATTAGCTATTAAATATTCACATTAATACATAAAAAATATAAAAATTATTACTAAATCTTCTTTCATCGAGGTCTTGTTCAACCGTGGCAGGGTTTCCAAAGTTTCAACACTTTTAAATTTTCTACTTGTGCGTTACGTAAAGCCACAACACAGGCACGCGAGTATCATATCCGATTGTTTATTTAATTAAGGTTCATATTTGATTTCAAAATAGTTTGTATTTATTATTATAAGCTTTATTTTATTATCTTTAATTGTAGGTATCCATATGAATATAAAGGTAAAGGTTAAGGCCAACATAAAGGTTCTACTAAATGTATGTCTAATTTTTAGTTCGCTTCACACTTTTCGTCAAATTCTGGAGACATTACGTGCTAAGTGGCAGAACTTAGCGCCTTGCTTTGACTCGACTCCAGAGCGAAGAAATTAAAATATTTAATATTGTATTTCTTCGAGTGAAAATCGAATCCACAAGCTGTTGCGTTTACAGTCACACTTTCTGCACCTCCGCCACGGCCAGGCCTCAATTCAGTTCAGTGTTCACACTGTTTTTACAATTATCGTACAACCAACGACCGTAACGATTAAACTCGTTTTCTCACAACATTGTCCATACATGTTTATTTAACAATAAAAATATTATGTATTATTATGTTAAAATGACTACCTATTACAAAAAATCTCATAATAATTAAACCTACTGCTCAACATGGGCTTCCCCCAAGGATCTCGACAGCGATCGGTCCAGTGCTCCCTTCATCCAGCGTTGTCAAATCGTCTGTCCAACTGGTGGCCTGTCTGGGGGGCTGGACCCACTGAAAATAGCTGGAGTAGAAAGAAGAAGATAGATGTTAAGTTCTCCTACCTAAAGACCGAATTCTGGAGGCATTGCGTGCTGAGTGGCGGAACTCAACGCCGCGCTTTGCCTCGACACCAGAGCGAAAAAATGGAAATATAAATTTAAATATTTCATCTCCTCGAGTGAGGATCGAACTCACTACCAGTTGGTTTTACAGTCACACTTTGTGCCGCTGCGCCACGACTGGCCTTATATATTGATTTTAAATATTTTATTTCTCCATAAAAGTTTAATATGAAGAGATCTACTTTCTGTAGTTAAAAGTGGTAGGTATAAATGTAAAATTTATAACGCAATTGTTGTATTATAAAGCTTACATTTTGATTGTAGAACAATGTTGATATATTTAATTATTATAGTGTTAGCAAACTCGTGTTAAAGTGGGTAGATTTAAGTGAAAAAGACTATAAAAGCAGTGAATTGTGTCAATCGGGGGCAACGTCTCCCTAGGGACATCCTCCTCCCCACATCCGACTCCTGAGCTGCTGCCATGGTCGCTGGTCGCCTAAGCTGGGCCTCTCCTGGGCAACCAGGGGTCTCACCCGGCTGGGCTGACCGCCCGGGCAGCATATAACTCCTCCTGCCCGCTCCTGTTTCCCCCAGTCCCAATGGACACAACCACAGGGCTTTGGCTCACCCCAATGACGCGCCCATAGCCATGGACGGTGAAAGACCACCACGGTCAGAGGGCTCAGCCCTGGAACCGTCTCAGAGAAAATTACATAAGGATCGGGGGCAGTTGCTTGTAGGCAACGGCCCCTATTGGAAGGAAACACGTGTGAAGTATTTTTAGTAGGTGATACATATCACTTATTGTAATTACACAGTATCCCTTTCCAAATAGTTTAGAAACGTATAGACGATGTGTGTTTTTATCGTGTTTTTTTTTTAAATGTTAACTGCTTCCGATTTCTTACAATTATTGTTCATAATTATAATAACAAGAAAGGCCACATCTCAGATGCATAAATAAAATGTATAAGAACGTGGTACTCAACACCACGTGTAATTTTAGATCGCATTAGTTAAAGTCCGTATTATGAACAATCTTATTTAAGGTCAAGGATTAAACCATTAAGTATAGTTAACTTACAATGTGCTCAATTTACTATGTTATTTATTTATTTTATTTTGCTTAACGTATTATCCCGTATATAGATGATACGCTGAGGGAACTTTTCCATTTTATCAGAGCAAGATTTTGAAAATATTAAATATTTCATTGAGGCCAGTCGTTACGCAGCGGCACGAAGTGTGACTGTAAAATCGACTGGTTGTGGGTTCGATCCCCACTCGAGGAGATAAAATATTTAGTTAAATTTATATTTCCATTTCTTCGCTCTAGTGTCGAGGCTAAACGTGGTGTTGAGTTCTGCCACTCAACACGCAATGCCTCCAGAATTCGGCAGAAAGTGGGGAACGGAGTGTCTTAACACTCGCTTCCCTCTGCCTACACTGCTGTGTGCGGGATACAGCGTGAAGCTGATTTATTATTATTTTTCTAAATATTTCATTTTATCGAGTAGTATTCGAACCCACAACCTGCCGCGTATACAGTTGCACATTTATGCCCTTGCGCCACCTTTGGTCTCAATTGACACTGTATGTGCACTGTAATATGTTACATATTAACTTATATTTTTTAAATAGTACTTATTATATGTATAATAATATTTTTTTTCTTCCATATTTAACATTCAGATATCACTATAAATTACTATGTCGTATTCGTTTACTAACTTTTGTTTTATATATATTTTAATTATAACTGAGGCCAGTCGTGGCGTGGAGTGACAAACACAAACAAAGTGACAAACACAAACGCACAAAGTGTGACTGTAAAATCGACTGGTTGTGGGTTCGATCCCCGCTCTGGTGTCGAGGCAAAGCGCGGCGTTGAGTTCCGCCACTCAACACACAATGCCTCCAGAACTCGGCGGAAAGTAGGGAACTGCCTACCCTGCTGTGTGCGGAATACAGCGTGAAGTTGATTTTGATTGATTTTTAATTATTACTAGTGGTAGTAATCATTCAAATGTTGGGAGAAGGTACAATAAAAATTATAAAAAAAAAACTGTTTTTACTATATATTATATACATATATAATATATACATATATAATATATAGTAAAAACAGTATTTTTATTATATACTACTACTATTACAAAATATAGAACAAGCATACACAACGTACATAAAAATATATATTTTTGGATGTTGCTTCGCAGGCTGCGGTAAGCTTCTCTTCCCGTTAAGTTAATCCACTATCATAAAGCGACACAACTTATAGAGCTAGCCGTCTATAGTATTTGGCTTACTCGAGCACACACAATATTCAGCTGGTTTCATATAAACGTATCACATGTTAAGAACCAACATACATTTATTTTTCAAAAATATTTCATCACTATACTTATGTAACAGTTAGTTGGTATTGATAGATAATAGACACATAATTAGTCTTCGTTAAGTTATTAATAATAATAGTTAATAATATCTAATAATGAATAATAATAGTTAATAATAATAATTAACAATGTCTAATTATAATAAAGAGCGAAGCAGATGGGGGTTAAGATCCCCTTGTACTAGAGTAGTAAAGTAAATTTTCATTTTGAAAATAAATTTTCATAAATATGAAATTATTGAAATATCCCTTGTCTGCTATAAAATTAAATACTAAGTAGATAATAATTTATATCAGCATAATAAAGCAAATTAAATGTACCTCTCAGATTTAGTGCAAACAGTTTGTCCAAACAGTTCTTCGACTTCATCTCTCATTAAATAAATTATTATATTTAAATTGGCTTTTTCTTTTGTATTTATATTTTTTAAAATGACTTATACAATTTATTTCATGTGAATGTTCACAAAAACAACGAAAATTCGATTAGTCAGGGCTCTAGTGTTTTCCATATTTCTTTACGCTTGTGAAACATGGACGCTTCGGAAGAGTGAGGAGAGGAAGATAGATGCTCTCGACATGTGGTGCTGGAGAAAAATGCTTGGAATGTCTTGGATAGAATTTAGAACTAACGAGTCCATACTCCGTTAACTTTACATAAAACAACGTTTGTCCTCTGTCGTTAAAGCACGCATTCTCACTTTTTTCGGACATATTTCTCGATAATGAGATATTTCTATGCAACGCCAAGTGATTCGGGGAAAAGTTGAGGGCAGCAGGCCACGCGGCAGATCCGCCATGCGATGGACAGACCAAGTATATGCTGCCCTCAATAGCCCTCTCTACGGATGTACCAGGCAGACAGTCAACCGCGTAGAATGGCGTCGAACTGTGTGGCGTACCACTAACCTTTAAAAAGGACGACCACGACCGCTCTATCGAGAGCGAAGCGACAAAGAAGAAAAAGAATGTTTTTTAAGTACGAATAACTGTAAGTTGAAAATATATTGTAAATTAAAACTTTAAAAATGAATAATCCAAATGTATCACTAACGATTTAGATATAAGAATTTTATAAATGTATCACAGTCATTTTATTTTTTTGCGTATCGTAGACGTTCGTATTTAATTAAAATTTCATTTCAAACTTGATAAGTGCAACTTGTAAATGTTTAATTATAACTTTTTCCCATATATTTTATGTTGCAGGTAAAAACTTTTGAGGATATACTTCTTTCTATACTAGCATTGAAAAAAAACTCCACACTTCGTGATATCAACGCGCCATTCAAATAATAATGTTCTTTGGAAATTTCTTTCGTAAAATCCTCTTAGCTCCTATTGAATGTTAGACACATTCACTGTAAAACTTCCTCTTTTTAGCTTTACGCTGTATGTGGATACATATAGAGCAGGGTAGGATGAGGGAACCTTATGTTAAGTGACTTTGTTTCCCAGTTTTCACCCAATTTTCATGGGATTGTGTATTGTGTGACGAAACTCAATACATCACTTTCAACAGGAAGTGCAAATTATTTATTCCCCCGATTGGGAATCGAACCACAACTGTCGCGTTTATAGGCAGACATTGTGCAACTGCGTAAGGAGCCGTGCGACGACCTCTTTACTAATACTTAATAAAGAAGTCTAAGATTTAATTTTGTCTATGAGCACGTTCTGTCTTCCGTAAATATTGCCACTTGAAAACTCCGTACTTGCTTGCAATAAAGTAATATTGTAGGGAAAGTTAAAATTTTACAGGGAGAAATAAAAGTGGGACAAAGACAAACAAAGAGGCTTTTCTAAAACATTACCGCATTTCGATGACATCGTGATGTTTGTGTATTTTAATACCATCTTAGGCAATAATAGTATAATAATAATATATCATAATTATATATAATTCGTTCGTGGCTTCGTTGCCTTAGATTATACCTATCTACCTACTGATAAACATATATACATGTATAATTCAAGCAAATCAAAGATAAAAAAAATGTATAAAGCTAAAGGCAAAGTGGATCAAAAGATCCGCTTTGACTATTAATAAAAACCGTATCAAAAACATTTTAAACGTAGTTTGTTATTGTATAAGTGATTTACCATTCGGGAGAAAAAATTGTTGAATTTGGACCAAAATTGGAGAACGAAGTGTCATATTTGTGACACTAAAATAAAAAAAAAAAAACTGTAAAGAACATGACGTTATATTATGAATAAACACAAAATCTACTAACAATTATTTAAAATCTTGAGAAAATAAAAACACACAATATAAATCTGTATAAGTTCTCCATTTGATTAATATTTGTTTAGGACGTCTGTTCGGCGTCGATAAGAAAGCAATCATTCTTGGCGCTGTAGCTGGCTTATTTTACAAGTCTGGCTGAGTGAGCTTCGATCTTAATCCAATTTCCTATTTAGAATCATAGAATGAATCTAAATGTATATTTAAACCAGTAAGTTTAAATTACTTTTTATCATAAAAAGAAATTTAAACGCAGGGGCAAAGTGTGACTGTAAAACCGATTTGTTGTGGGTTCGATCCCCACTCGAGGAGATGAAATATTTACTTAAATTTATATTTCCATTTCTTTGCTCTGGTGTCGAGGACAAGCGCGGCGTTGAGTTCTGCCACTCAACACGTAATGCCTCCAGAATTCGGCAGAAAGTGGGGAACGGAGTGTCTTAACACTAGGTTCCCTCTGCCTACCCTGCAGTGTGCGGAATGCGTGAAGCTGATTGCGGGATACGTGAAGCTGATTATTATATTCTTTATTTCATATATTCATTGAATACCGATTAATGTTAATATCAGCAGAAAGACATATCTACATAGCAGCATAATGTTTTAAGTAAGTTTAATTTTGTTATATAGGAAAGTTGTCTTACTTTTATTTGATATTTAAAAAAAACGAAGTCAAACAAGCGTTCGTGTCACCTGATTATCTATATATATAAAAGGACTTGTGCTGACTGACTGAGGTAAGACGCACGCAGAGCCGTAACCGCTGATGGTAGAAACGTGAAATTTGGGCAGATGTTTATTTTCATATTCTGGACATCCACTAAGAAGGGAATTTGAAAAATTTTAACCCTAAAGGGATGAAATAGGGGTTGAAAGTTTGTATGGAAAAAAAATTTAATCTGCACCGATTTTTATAAAATTTGAAATTCAGACTCTTAAAAATATTTTGTTGAACACGTGTTTCATGGTTTTTAAGAATTCACCCCCTAAGGGTTCAAATAAGGGGTTGAAAGTTTATATGGAAAATCTTCAAATTGCCACCGATTTTTATAAAAAAATAAATTTAAACTGTTAAAAATATTTTATTGAACACGTATTTCGTGGTTTTTTTTGGATTCTCTCCTAATAAGCGGGCGAAGCCGCGCGCGCCCTCTAGTATCATATATATAGACCATATTATAGTTGCAAGAAGCACAGTTTACAGATGGTGAGAATCATCATTTGGACTTGAGATATACTGTGCGGTGATAATATTCAGCAGCAGGTACTAGGTACAGCAGTTCTTCAGAACACGCGCCACGATAGATGCAGTGAAAAGCGCACAGTGAGGAGACAGCTCTATGCAAAGCCAAAGTGACCCGCCTGGTATTGTGCTCGTTCAATATTTTTATTTTTACATCTTCATATTTTATTCCACAGAGTAAGTTAGAGATAATTTAATATCTAGACAGTCCCTTCTCCGCTTTCTGTCCGAATTCGAGAAATTGGATATGTAAAAGAATTAATGCTTACAAAATTGTACTAATTGTTCTTGAAGAACTTTATAATTAATAAAGCTTTCTAAACTATGTTAGTAAAGAAATTAACTTAATGAAGACTATAAATAAACAGTAGTTAAATTGCTATTAATTTTTGATTCTAAGGGTTGCTTATCAAATAAGCCATTAGCAAGGGGTTGGCGCGCTGTCAAGGTTTGCTCAACTGTTTGTTGCACCTCTCAATAACGTTAGCGGTGTATTTGCATAACGCTATTCTAGCCGGTTAAAATTTCGAGATTTTGACCTAAATTTCTTGATGAGGCCAGTCGTGGCGCAGCGGCACGAGGTGTGACTGTAAAACCGAATGGTTGTGGGTTCGATTCCTACTCGAGGAGATGAAATATTTACTTTAATTTGTATTTCCATTTCTTCGCTCTGGTGTCGAGGTTAAGCGCGGCGTTGAGTTCTGCCACTCAACACGCAATGCCTCCAGAATTCGGCAGAAAGTGGGGAACGGAGTGTCTTAACACTAGGTTCCCTCTGCCTCTCTCTCACCCTGCTGTGTGCCGGATTGTAATATTAAAATTCATTAATAAGTTAAATAAAATTAAACAAAAGTTCAAATCTAGCTCTACAAACAATTAACGAATATAAAAAAATACAAAAGAAAATCGTATATAAAAAGAAAATACAAAAACGAATCGTATGGAATATTAACAAAAACCTGACGATGACGTCAAGAGATGATATTATGTAGATATTCTTTTTGCCGGCGCTAGCGGGACCGACATCTGAATAAATAACCGGTTTTCCAATATAAGTTTAGCTGAGGTTTCGCCATGTATGAGATTTTCCCATCAAATATGTAATGTTAATAAAGTAAATAATACGTTTATGTGCTTATCGATTTTATTTTTACGTATAGTATTTAATTATCGTCTATAATGGATCTGAATAAAAAAATAATAAATCAGCTTCACGCTATATTCCGCACACATCGGGGTAGGTAGAGAGAACCTAGTGTTAAGATATACCCCTGCCTGTTTTCTGCCATATTTTGGAAGCATTGCGTATTGAATGGTGAAACTCAATGCAGCGCTTTGCATCGAAACCAGAGCGAAGAAATTAATGCTGATAATCTAACCTAACCTATTCATATTCGTAAAAAAAAACTTACATATCTACAATACACTCTATAAAGTGTTAATTTCGGTCTGTGCAATATAAACGACAATTTAAACTAAATTTCAAGGACATCAAGAGGAAAAAAAATCAGCTTCACGCTGTATCCCGCACACAGCAGGGTAGGCAGAGGGAACCTAGTCTTAAGACACTCCGTTCCCCATTTTCTGCCGAATTCTGGAGGCATTGCGTGTTGAGTGGCAGAACTCAACGCCGCGCTTTACCTCGACACCAGAGCGCAGAAATGGTAATATAAAGTAAATATTTCATCTCCTCGAGTGGGGATCGAACCCACAACCAGTCGGTTTTACAGTCGCGCCACGACTGGCCTCATATAAAAGACATGTAACTTAAAATCTGAGCCCAATTTGGTCGAGTGAACAAAGAGCTCTCTCTGCCTACCCTGCTGTGTGCGGGATATAGCGTGAAGCTAATATATATATATATATATCTGGTTGGGTCTGACGAGAGTAAACATAGCTGAACTTGCGTCCCTCGCAGTGGCCTTTGGAAATGAAACCCTCTATTGTTACTGGTGTCGAGACCGTTGTCAAATAACAGTGATTATCCTGCTTTTGCTGGTTCGGGGTTTCATTTGGATTTTTCTTTGGTGTCAGCCTGACATGTTATTTTTGGAAGTAAAACGGAGCTATTAATATGAAGAAAACTAACAGATAGTATAGAAGTTGTTATACGTATTATGTACCTCCCCCACATTTAGAATATAGACATCCTCTATGTATTATTTGATCAGCAGATATTTGAGAAATTCTGATTTTTTTTATATTCTATAATTAAGTTGAAAAAAATCAGAAGATATGGTTTTTTTAGTAGTTTACAGATAGGTCTCTCATAAAAGCACTTATAAAAATATTACATTGTTTTTTTAAAATATTTTTTATAAAATAGTTAAAACTAAGCAGCTAAGTTGAAGTTAAAGAAAAAACTACTTATAAATAATGGAATATAAAATATATAAAAACATAATAAAGCTATTGTATGTAAATACAATAGCTAAGGTATAATTTAAAAACATTAAAAAGAGAAAAAGATTATGAACATATAAAAATAACAAAGTAATTAAAATAGTAAAAAGACAATAACAAGGTAATGTAAAAAAGGTATTGAAGGGCACAAAATATTATTTGAATTTGAGTGTTAAGTTTATTTTAAGTTTAAATTTTATTTGGAAATATTTAGACATTGGCTATTTGACTTCTTATTATGTTTTATACTACACATATAGTAGTGTAGGCGGAGGACGTTTCTAATATATACACTCCGTTCCAGATTTTCCGCCAAATTTTTCTGAATATTTCGAGTTCAAGAGCTCCTCTGAGTACGAATACTACCGACAATTGTCTCGTTTACAGTCCGACGTGTCTATGGCTCACAATGACCTCAAATAAAAAATGAATCACCTTCACGCTGTATTCCGCATACAGCAGGGTGTGCAGAGGGATCCTAGTGTTAAGACACTCCGTTCCCCACATTGCATGTTGCAGAATCCTACGCCGCGCTTTGTCTCGACACCAGAGCGAAGAAATGGAAATATAAATTTAAGTAAATATTTCACCTCCTCGAGTGGGGATCGAACCCACAACCAGTCGGTTTTACAGTCACACTTGGTGCCACTGCGCCACGACTGGCCTCAAATAACAAAATACATATTAGCAATAAATAGAATTGATAAAAGAGTTCTTTTATATAGAAAAACATTTAATATAAATGTATTTTCTATGCACTGTTTTATTGTACTATAAACCTAAAATGTGTGTTAACACACATACTATAGTAGTGTCGACTGTGATTACTGCAGTAATATTATCATCAGTAATAACTCAATTAGCCCACCACTATTTAACTAAACTAAACTAAATTATGTACCAGTTTGAGGTAACCAGTTAAATATAATTTAGGACTCAATATATTGACGCGCACATATTTTATGTAAAATATAAAATAAAAATAAAATAAATCAGTTTCACGCTGTATCCCGCACACAGCAGGATAGGCAAAGGGAACCTAGTGTTAAGACACTCTGTTTCCGTTCCTCATATGTAAAATATATTGATAATAATTCAACCTTCGTGCGAACTCACAACCGTCATGCGTTTATGCCGCCACGACGGCCTTATCTCATTAAATAAAAAAAATACAGAAATAAAAATAAATGCAAAACAAGAATCGCTTAATATTAAAATAATTTATTTATTTAATAAAACTGTGTTATGACAAAAAATCCCTTCATGTTTTCCAGTTGAAAATGAATGAAAAAATATGTTTTTAATGAAATAAATTCATTAAAAATATACTTACTTTACAGCACCAACTCGATTTCCACTTGAATTTTATCTCGTTGAGATGTTTCAAATGTCAAATATATTTTACCGTTTACATTCATGTAATATTCAACGAAGGTATCTAAGAAGCATCTATGAGGCATCTAAGGAGAGCTTCTAGGCTTAATTGTTATTCATGTAGCGATTAGGGTCAACACTTATCTTTATTCTTATGAGGCCAGTTGTGGCGCAGAGGCACAAAGTGTGATTGTAAAACAGACTGGTTGTGGGTTCGATCCCCACTCGAGGAGATGAAATATTTACTTAAATTTATATTTCCATTTTCTTCGCTCTGGTGTCGAGGTTAAGCGCGGCGTTGAGTTCTGCCACTCAACACGCAATGCCTACAGAATCTGGTAGAAAGCGGAGAACGGAGTGTCTTAACACTAGGTTCCCTCTGCCTACCCTGCTGTGTGCGGGATACAGCGTGAAGCTGATGTTTTAAATGTCAAATATATTTCACCTTTTACATTCATGTAATATTCAACGAAGGTATCTAAGAAGCATCTACGAGGCATCTAGGGGGATCTTCTAGGCTTAATTGTTATTCATGTAGCGATTAGGGTCAACACTTATCTTTATTCTTATGAGGCCAGTTGTGGCGCAAGGGCACAAAGTGTGATTGTAAAACAGACTGGTTGTGGGTTCGATCCCCACTCGAGGAGATGAAATATTTACTTAAATTTATATTTCCATTTTCTACGCTCTG